>PVJC01025476.1:0-24732 GCA_004026665.1 Murina feae | reverse complement strand
AATATTCTAGTTTAATTCATCAAAGGAATTAATAGAAGTGTGTTTTATTTAGAACAGTAAGAGCTAAAAGTACAGTATAGAATAATTACGTGAAAAATCATCTCTACTATACTGCATCAAACATGTAATTAAGAGAAACGTTTATTGAAGCTTGAGAATCTGCCTTGTTTTTGCTTCCAGGTGTTTTTTGTTAATACATGGTGTTATAGTAATTATTGAAGAGTGGGTGAGTTAGGTATATGAAATGTATTAGATAGAGTTTGGTTTGCAGTGACATTACTTTTTGAGTTTTAGGATGTGTGAACTACTTTACTAAAAACTAGAAATGTTAAAGTTAAAAAGGGTTACACCCTGTTACACCCTGCTGTATCCCGATACGCCCCAAATGGGTGCGATAGATAGAAGGGCAGAAGCCACATCAGGCATCCGCGATAAGACACTGAAGAAACCTGCTGAACTGCGCTTAAAAGAAGAGCCTTTGAGCAGGTGCCTCAGAGCAGTCAGCCGCTCCTCCACGGTGGACTCTCTCATCTCCCTTCCTGAGATACCAGAGACCGAGACTCTGTCCGAGTGAAGCCCGAGCCGAGCCGGGGGCCGGGAGTGCTGAGACTGAACCTCCAGACCGTGGTGCATCTCAACTCATCTCGTGGACCAGCCTGCTGTGCTGCTGTGTGTCTTGTCGTGAGGATCGCCGGGTGGCCTGCCTGTGCCCTAGAAGCCGCTAGGACTTAGGTAAACAAACCCTGTGTGATTCAAGCATCTCATTAACTGCTTTGTGTGTATTGTATCTTTGCTCTGGTCTAATGTAAAACCCCTGCTCTTCGCAAAAAGAACCTGGGACAGTAACCTTGGACTCCGTAAGAGGAGTAGCCTGGCCTGTCCATTAATACCCGTGCATTGTCAACCAGTTTGGGGATCTGGGACACATGGGGACTAACGTAAGGTATCTCCAAGAACTTAGAAATAATCAGTCATCTTTGGAGATAAATATAAGAGCAGCATGCCATGACACCGTGCATAGTTAAATCAAGTTATTTTATCGGCCAATAGACTTGATTATAATTAAAGGGACACATTAATACATTCAAAGGATGAATGAATACATTAATCAAAGAAGGGACTGATTAGACAGGAAAGTTTACTGCCAGTGTCCCAACACAACACAGGTCAAGAGAGTGGCAGGTCTAGCCATTGGAGGTGTTAGGTTTCTAATCCCAGGGCAACAGGCTCCTAGGGTAGAAATGGATGCAGCATGAAGTCAACAGGCTTGGTTCTATCTGGCCACTTGTACTGTGTAATGGAAGCGTGAGACCCACTGCACTTAGTTATTTGTTCTGCCAACTCCTCTTGTTCTGACGAACTATTCCCCAGACAACCTTCAAATTCCCAGTCCGTTAGATGCAGAGAAAGAGAGGGAACTACCCCTGTGAATGTAAGCATTTCTGATCTGTACAGCAACGATTTCCCATGAACAAAGAGAGAAATCACGTAGCTTGATGATAGGGGGGAAATGAGCTGATCATAAATCTCCATTATCCTGGTCCATGTGACAGCTCTATTTCTCATTGTGTGTGAATAAATTATCCTTCTTAATTTCATGATATTTAGTAATAAATAAGCAATGTCTTGAGACCTGATGTTCTCTGAATAGATAGGATCTCACAGGTCCTTGAGAGGCCTGGGCAGCCTTGGAGGCCTCTGACCTCACTTTAGTTTGACACATGTAAGTACACATGGAGACCATCTGGTAGCAAAGAGATGGTTGTGTGTGTGTATGTGTGTGTGTGTGTGTGTGTGTTGAGATAACACAAACAGGGT
Source organism: Murina feae (assembly GCA_004026665.1). NCBI lineage: Eukaryota > Metazoa > Chordata > Mammalia > Chiroptera > Vespertilionidae > Murina > Murina feae. Next base: position 22,914 of record PVJC01025476.1, on the reverse strand, counting down.
CACAATTAGAGCATTTTATAAAACCTCCAGCATTAAAATTGGAGCAGTTTTATCACGTATAAAGTATTCTCCCTTACCATTTCATAGTGGAGGAATAAAAATGAACTCATGAAAAATTGCAGGTTTTGAATTTTGTAAACTACCTATAAGCAATGGCACTGACAGAACCAGCAGGTTCTCCAATGCTCTCAAATGAGGTTTGTACCTGACCCCCATAAGGGAGCTACTCAGGGCCCCACCTAAGAAGCTGAAATTTCTCCCAAGAAATTAGATGCTATAGGCAGTAGAGACCCTGAGGGAGAGTTGCTGCAGTTACATGGAGGCCGTGGGACAGCACAGCAAACCGGGCCACTGTAAGGGGTGAGGCATTACTGGGGACCTTGTTAGGAATAGGTCAAGGACACTCATGAGTATGCAGAGCTCTGAGCCCAAGGCAAAGACAGCAATCATCCAGAAAGTGATTACCCCTAAGAAGCAACAAAGCTGCCTCCAGGCCATGCGGGATGTTCTGTGCCCTTTGAGGAGAAAATAGTAGAATAAATAGAACTGGTAAAAAATGACACTTTGCTATCCTCAATATCCTTGTCCAGCATCAGTCCATGAATCCTATTAAAATGTAGATGTTCTAAGACTGGAGTGGAACTTAAACTTCAATATGGACCTCTTGGGGAATGCAGGTCAGCAGTTTACTAGAGTGGGATTAGCGGTGAGGAAAAGGCTTCCTGTGGGTTGAGGACCTGAAGGATAGGAAGTTGCTCTCCCAGGGAAGAGGAGAGGGTGACACCAGTCTCTCCTTCACAATGTAAATGAACACTTCACACTTCACACTCTGATTTCATTTTCTGAAATAGCTTGTGACTGATGCTCCAGCAGTTTATTTTTCCTCTGATTAAGTAAGGCTGCAACATAACAATTTCCAGTATAAATACGAATCTTCCTTGATTGCACAGTGAAGTTCATCTTCTGTGCCTGTTCTTCACATAGTAGAATGAAATGCTAGAATATCTTGGAGTGGTTTTAGTTCATCATAATCATTGCTCACCCTAAAAGCTTGGAGAGGTGCAGGTGACAAGATCCAACTTGTTTCCACTTAAACTGAGCCATGTTTAAACCAAAGTCCCCAAAGATGAAAGGCTAATGCCTCCATGCCTTGTTCAGTTTCAAAGATGTTCAGTCACTTCTTTAAATGCAAAAGCAGCTCTTAAAAGAACATAATTTTAAATCGTTAGCAATGGGAGAAATGAACATAGAGAAGGAGGTGTACTTTCTTGTCCAAAACAATCGTAAACAAGAAGTACAAAAGTACCAATAGAAAAGTGGATCTTCCCCCTCAGAGTTTTCAGCATGATATACTTTGCCGCCTTCCTCAACTCAGATCAAGTTAAGTTTTACCCCAATTTCTCAAGTGCCCGCCAATAATAGCAACTAAATCAGAAGTTTTTAAAAAATAAATTTCAACCTGATACAAGCCTTATTTTGAGTGGGTATTAAATGACAGTGTGCTTTGTATTTCTGATGATGCTAGCCTGAACTTTGGCTAATGTCCAGAACTGGGAGGAACAATGGGCACACGAATGAGTTATGTTTCTGTTTATATTCCCTCCCCAAAGCTATGATTTAAGCAGGGGGGTTCTGCCTTAATCACAGACACTTAATAAATGAAAGTTGCTTATATTTCTCAAGTAAGTTTGAGTCTCTTTGGTTTGGCAGAAAGTCAAGCTTACAGAATATTTTTTTATATAGAACCATTTCAAATCAAAGAAAAGGCATAATTAGACAAGCAAATAAAGGTTTATGTACATGTAGGTAATTTGTTAATTAGTGGATATTAATTCCTCCGGTTATAATATTGATTTTAAATAGTGGTATTGGATTTTCTAACTAATGCATGTAAGATCACACTACAGCATGTAATATTAAGAGTTTTGAAGACAAATAATACAGATTGCACACCCTTGTATATTTTTCATCAATGAAAACAAATAGCTCAACAAGATGTGTTCATTATGTTTCCTCTCTAGAATAAGGAATGTTATAAAATTGCTCTTCTAAAATTAGACCAAACAGTACCAGATAGATTTAGATAAGTTTTCAGATAAGAAACTAGGCCTGAATCTCTGAACGTAATAATTTTAACCATTTTTATGAGCCTGTTGATACATTTACAAACTCAAATAAGATACGGCCTCCTGACACCTAAACACAAGAACTATAGATATAGAAAAATAAAAGGGGAGAAGGGTTAATGGACACAAAACACTGGGGGGTAGGGGAGGCGGGCGGAAGGGCAGGGGAAAAAAGAGATATATGTACCAATCTTTGTAAAACTTTATGTAATAAAAAAAAATAAAATTAATTTTTAAAGAAAGGGGGGGGGGGAGAAGGGATCACCGAGAAGTGACAGAGATCATACCAGAAACTGATCCATGAGGTGCAATTGGGAAGTTAAGATGGTTTATATATTTAAAGACCGGATGATTAGAAATAGAGAGTAAGCTTTATTTATGCACATTCATTAGTATTTACTGAATAATGTAAACTTTACATTCCAAGCTAGAAAGGCAGCTACATAAGGAGACTTTTGATTCCCAAGAAGAGTTTTAAAAATTGTTTTTGGCCCTAGCTATAGAATCAAGGCAATACTGTTCTAGATTATTCCCTCTTGCTCAAGCCCTTGAACCTGGCCTATGTCCAGGTATAAAAACTGGACTAGGATCAGCCAGTTCAGATACAAAGGCAAAGCAATGATGGCTTTTCTCAAAAGATCCAAGATGGTAAAATGGAGTATCACTGAAGCCTCTCTCAGGGCCAGCTCGATGACATGTGGCATGTGCAGTCACACAAGGTCACCCTGGCAGGAGGGCCCTGCACTTGGTTTAATGCTCTGCTATCACCACCATGAAATTCATAATTTTGTCTTTGAACTTGGGCTTTGGAAGTGAAGTCCAGTGGAACAATGGAGCAGCATGTGAGCAGAGGACATGGGTCTGGCAGCTGTGCACATACACGCACACAGGATGAAGCCCATGTGTAGAACAGGCAGCAGCACGCTGCATAGTTGGCCCAGCCTCCTGGTGCGCAGGCACATGCCCAGGGCAGTCTGTGATCCTGCAGAGTCCCAAGGAGGCAACCGGGCTGGACCTGAACCCACATTGATGGTGGCAATGGTGACAGCAGCAACAGAAAGAGTGGTGGCTAAGGCCACAGACTCTACAGGGAGCAGCAAATGGACCCCTCCATGGGAGGCCAGCTTGCTGTCTACTTGTAGACATCAGCACAAATTTGCAGGCCAGGCAGAACAGCAGGTCATCTGGCAGTAAACTTGGTCAATAAACAATTACCCAAAATAGTACACATGGCCATTACACAATAAAGTACATCAGGAAGTTATCTTCAAGAGATATCATTAATTTCGAAAAGCTGCAATGTTGCAAAACAAATATTCACAGGCGTAGAACTAAAAACTACATGCAAAGATGATCACATTTGATGGAAAAATAACACTATTTTCACATAAAGCTTCAGATAATGGATTTTTAACAGGGAGACAATTTTCTAATTAATATTTTCTTTAAATTGAGCATGCAGTGACAGAATTCATTAAAAGAAATTTTGAAGTAAGTTGACCCTAGAACAACGCAGCTTTGAATTGCGCTGGTCCACTTATCTGTGGATTTTTTTTCAGTTGACAATTTGAAAAAACTCACAGGTGAATTATGTAGCCTAAAATAGATAATTCAAACTTACAGTGTCAATGAATACAGTACAGTACTTTAAATGCATTTTCTCTTTTCATGATACTCTTAATAACGTTTTCTTTTATCTAGCTTACTTTTATAAGAATACAGTATATAATGCATATACAAAATATGTGTTTATCAACAGTTTCTGTTATAGGTAAAACTTCCAGTCAACAGTAAAGGCTATCAGTAAAGTTTTGTGAAGTCAAATGTTATGAACAGATTTTTGCTTATGGGGGGGTCAGCTCCCCTGAACCCCAAGTTGTTCAAGGGTAAACTGTATATAAAAATTACCGAGCCACTGTGGATTTCCTATCCAGTCTCCACACGTTTAGAAGTAATAGAAGATACATTAAAATGCATTGTATAAATTTATATTTATGCAAGTTCAGAGTTACACAAACTGACTTGTACAAAGAGTTAAATCTATTTAGATAACTTCTTCTTTAAGGATCACCAACTACAGATGCACAAAATTTTATATTTCAAAATAATTTACCAGAAGTTATCCAAAGGTTGTCACAGCATTGAAAGAGTTTTAACAGATGCAGTGACCATTGCATCAATGAAATAGCATCCTCAAAGTTATCTGTGGTCTTGCCATGTTTTACTGACATATTTTTTAAACAATATAATACAGTGCTAATTATGCCACTGGCACTGTGGTTCTTGCAAAGAACTAAGCATGTGCATGATATGCTGTGATGTCATAATTGAGGGCTCAGCATTTATCATCTAATCAACATCATGAAGAAATTATTTCTCAACCAATAATTTCTTCAGAAACTGCTGTCTGACTTTCACTAGTAACTATAAATGCTTGGGCAAAGTTTTGTTCTTTATAGAACATGAATTATATTCTATTTTTCCCACTTCCAGACTATGATGATAGCTTTTAACATCCCCAGTAGCTATTAGAAGACTTATGGTATACAAAGAAACATTTTTATACAGAAAGCTCTTTTTTAAATTTTACTAATGGATTCCATCAAATTCCAGGAGACCCAACTATGTAGGCCCCTGAAATTGTGGTTATTAAACATATTTCTCAAAGTATAACTCTGGGACAAACACACAGACTACATGTGTCAACAGGTGAATGGCACTCATATTCATGGATATCATAAAAGCATACCAAGCACTATTACTATCAGCAACAAAGACAAAAGGTAATAGAAAGAATTTGTTCCTTTATTTGCTAATCACAGGCACAAATAAATACCAAAGCCAGAATTTTAGATCTTAAGCACAAAAGTAAAGTTCAAAAAATGCTTGAAAACAAATCAAGGGATAATTATAAAATGACAACTCTGCATAGTCATAAAGCATTCTGAAATTCTAAATTTCAAGTCTTCTAACAAATAATAATGTATCTGTAACGACCAATTAAGTTGCTTGTTTATAAAAAATAAGGAGACCATTATTAAAACTTTAAGATAGTTATCCTTTTTAAGAAAGTTGACTAAGCTAAAAGCAAAAGTCATGGGTAAAAAAAAAAAGCATGTCATTCCAATAAATTCAGTTTAAAAAGAAAAACTGATTTCTGTGTGTAAACTGAAGCTAAACCTTGTTGGTGCTTAGAATGGTAATCCACCAATAGATGTATGATGTGCTTAGATAGAATTTCACTTCCTTTAATAAATTTTAGAAATCTGCTTTTTTTAAAAATAACACTATACCCACTAATTGATTAAAAATTACTCTGTAATTTTAAGCATAACTAGAAATGTCACTACTGACACTCCTGTGGTGGCCTTGTGTTTGCACATCCAGCAAAGTCAGAAATAGGAAAAAGATGAAGTGTATAGGATTCCTCTGAAACTTCGAAAGAGAAAGCTTAGACCATTTTTGCTTAAATTGTTTCTCGTTCCCTTGAAACAGACCCATTTGTCTTTAATGCAAACATTTACAAAATGTGGATATGACAGCTCTTTAGTCTACTAAATGAAACTCAGAGCAAGTGGCTGGCAAAAGGGAAAGCCGCAGAAGAGCACCTCAATTGGCCCATATTGATTTATTATAGCATTTCCCTCAAACTTGCAAAATCATAGGTCTCACGCAACTGAGAAGAAGAAAAACAATAAGAAATTAGTTTGAAAGGGCTGTGGCTTTGTGTTTTTTGGTTGTTGTGTTTGGTTTTTTTTTACAGTACTCATGTTAATGGTTTGATAATTTGATAATTCTCCTAAGGACAACTCAACTTAGATGCTCAAAGTGGGCATTTCATTCAGAAAGTTTAAAAGTAATTTGCTGACCCCAAATCCTAAGTTTTGGACCTTAAAAGCATTTCAAAGTAATCTATCATTTCAATGTAAAAAGCTTTCTGATATAAAAAGGAAGCATTAATTAAATTTGCACTATATATTTGAGGATGCATACATGTACTACTGCTGTCAAGAAGCACAATTGCCGAATAATACACCTTAACTCCTTACTGCCAAACAACAGACCTTAACTCCTAAATGCCAAACAACACACTTCAACTCCTGATTGCCAAACACACCTTAACTCCTGACTGCCGAACACACCTTAACTCCTGATTGCCGAAAAACCATGAGCCCCCAAATGCGTCAGAATTATTCCACCGAGGTGGAGGCTGCCGTCAACTGCCTGGCCAGTCTGCCTCTGCGGGCCTCCCACACCTACCTCTCTCTGGACCATGTTGCTCTGGAGGGCGGGGGCCGCTGATTCCTCGAGTTGGTGGAGAAGTGCAAGGGTTCTGAGCGTCTCTTAAGGATGCAAAGGACGAACTGAAGCCTCCCAAGATGACTGGGGCACAACTCAGGGCACCATGCAAGCCGCTGTGGCCTTGGAGAGGACCCTGACCCAGGCCCCTTTGGAGCTGCAGCCTCTGTTCTACCCACGCAGCCTCTCAGCTCTGACTTCCAGGAGAACCACTTCCGGGGTGAGCAGGTGAAATTCATCCAGAGGATGGTGACACCTGACGCCCCTCCTCAGACTGCCGGCCCCAGGCTGGGCTGGGCAAGTACCTCTTCAAAAGGCTCACCCTCAAGCACGACTAGGAGCCTTTGGAGCTCAGAGACCTTTGCAAGGCCCCTCTGCATCCCCTGGTGTCTGACTTTTGCCTGAGCCTCTCCCTGAAAGCCCAGCCATTCTTTTAACCCAATCCCATGCCAGAGACTGGTCATTGTCACTAATAGAGAAATGTGCCTGAAGGCTGGTCAACTTTAATTGCTCTGAATTATCGAGCTATTCACTCATCCTTTAGATGGAGACATTGATAGTTAAAGCAACCCTCCACCTGTTATTCATATGTAAATTCTTGCTGCCTGTTTGTTGTTGGAATTTCCTTACCCTAAAGATATTATTGTTTTCTCATTGCCTTAATAAAAGCTTTGAGCAAGGCCAGAGCAGTGGGCAGTCTCACCCACTAGAGGTAGACTCCAAGCCTGGGCCCGCATTATTCCAAATAATTCCTTCTAGTCTCTCTCTTCATTTTGTGTGCGGCCTCCTCCAGAACTCAAACCCTGAACAGGAACCCTGATCCACGCGGGATGTGGAAGGGTTTCCCACACTCCCAGGCATTGGACCAAAAGGAAACAATAAGCTTTTTGCAGAAAAAAAGAACGAATGAAGCACAGTAACAAAGTTCATCTTAAATAAAAGTAATTGGGCATCAGTTTCCTTCCTATAAGTATTCAACCATCACAGAAATATCAAGTGAGGGAGGGAAGTGAGTCCCAAGAAATCACATCACTAGCCCCTCATGTTCAGGCCAGTAAACAATGCCACCATCCAGGATGGGATTTTACACTGTCACCCCAGCGCAGCTGCATCATGCAACGCTTCCCTGTCTGCATGCAGCTTTAATTCAACCCCTGCTTGTTGTTCTACATTCTCTTGGAAAGGACCTCAAAAACCTTAAAATTTTTTAGAAAAATAAATTACTGTAAATTGAAGTAATTAACACTGTTCAATACTATGTTCAATTTACTGTCATAGAATATTTAATAACACGAAAAAGCAATCATGAGTAGAAAAGGTGAAGGGCTAAGCAAAAAGCGAGAACAAAACTCATAGACACAGACAACAGTATAGTGATTACCAGAGGGAAAGAGTGGAAGAGAGAGGTAGAGGAGGGTATTGGGGGGAGGGGGGATGGTAAACACACAATACAATACACAGCTGATGTATTATAAAATTGTTCACCTGAAACCTGATAATTTTATTAACCAATGTCACCCCAATAGTCAATAAAAAAGAAAAAATAATAAAAACTTTTAAAAGGCAATTATAAAAAGGAAAAGTAAGTTAAAAATCAGCATACCTCAAAAATTCTGGTTTTTCTAATTATAAAATGTATAGATGTGATATGTCTGATATGTGAAATGTATAAAAAAAGAACATGGAAGATAAAAAATAAATGCTAACAGTGATTATCTATCTCTGAGTGAATATGTTATATGTGAATTTTATTTTCTCCTTTTAGCTTTTTGGCATTTTCTAAACTTTCTGCAATAAACTTGTTAATTTTGAAATTTAAAAATATATTTAAAGCATAGTCACCAATTACTAGAAGGAGGTGCCTCTATTGACTTTTTAAATCAAAGTTCTAGAGATAGCAAAGGTATTTTTAAATTTTAGGATAATAAAAACTCCAGCAAATTACACACTAATTATTATAAACTGGGTCTAAGGGGATTGGGAAATACTAGTACTTACTTTTTTTTATTTCTTACATTGGTATTACCCAGGGGTCCTCAAACCTTTTAAACCAGGGGCCAGTTCAAAAAAAAAAAAAACTATGAACAAATTCCTATGCACACTGCACATATCTTATTTTGAAGTAAAAAAACAAGGCAGCAAAAACACCCGACGGGCCAGATAAATGTCCTCAGCGGGCCGCATGTGGCCCGTGGGCTGTAGTATGAGAACCCCTGGTTACCTATAGCATAACCATATAATTTGTCATCCACAAGTGGGAGGAAGTGCTATCAAGAATTACATTGGGACAACAGACATAAACCAGGACTGTCTCAGGAAAATCAAACATATGATCACCCTAGCTATCAACAATAGCTCTCAGGGCACAGAACTGAACCGTTACCGGCAATGTTTAATACTCCTTTTAGGGCAATCTGGTAGCATTTTTTTAATGTTTGCCACACATACACTTTTTGAATCTCAATAGGCGACTGACTTTTGAGAAAACTAAGGGAAATAACAACATTTTAATTACTAAAATGTGCTTTCATAGATGAAGTGAGTTTTCTCCCCCCCAAAAAAAAGCAGAAAAGAAATTCCAAGCAGTGGATTACTAATATCCCCACAAGATGAGACAAGGTGCACATCCCAAACTGAGAAGCCCCAGCCCAACCCAAAATAGGGAGATCTCCCATAAAGAGAGAAAGGGATGAGAATCAGGCAATATCATGCAAGCAGATGCTGCCAAATTGGAAAGGAAATCCCAGCGTGGGTTAGTTATTCAAAACGATGTTAAGCTACAAGACAGACAATTTTTCCAGTGTCTCCCCTTTTGTCTCAGTGAGTTAAGGGCCAGGGAGGCCTGGTGTGTAGAAGTTTGCATGTTGGGCAATCTCTCTCCCAGGCTGTTTGTCTCCTGGAGAGTTCCCTCCTGCCTGCCTGCTTTACAAAAGGACCACCTCTCCATCAACTTTACCAGCCTCAATCTAGTTACCTCAGAGCTAACTCATATGATACATTAATTAATTCTTATATGCTTAATTTTGCTCAATGTCATACTCTTTTGAATATTATACTTTTTATTGATTTCAGAGAGGAAAGAAAAGGGAGAGAGAGAGATAGAAATATCAGTGATGAGAGAGAACCATTGATTGGCTGTCTCCTGCATACCCCGCACTGGGCATGTGCCCAGACCTGGAATTGAACCATAACCTCCTGGTTCATAGGTCAATGCTCAACCACTGAGCCACCCCATCTGGGTTCTTTTAAATTTTTAACAGGAGCAATCTATATTTTAATTCAAAGGGACTCATAAACTCAGGTCGGAAAGTGCATGGGAGCTTTCTGGGTGTTCCGCACATTACCGGTTCCCTTTTCCCCTACCCAAATATCCAAACTGTGAAAAACAGGCTGAGTACAAGCTCCTGGCAGAGAGGAGAGGGAATTCCCACATGCTGGGAAGTTTTGGAAGCCATATGACCTGAATGAGAAACCGCTGGACCATGTATCTGGGGATCTAGGTTCTAGTGCTGGCTTTGTCCTGGGACAAGCTATAAAACCTACTCCCAACTCATCAGTGTCCCACTTGTCTTGTTTGGTTTAAAAAACAACACAGGTTAGTAGGAACAGGGGATTTACATTATAATTGTATAAAATCAAAACTTGTTGTCAACAGTATAGAGGCAAGAATATGAAGATATTTAGCAGTGACCTGTCAATCATAACAGTCCTCAATCCTCATTATTCACAGATTCCATATTTGTAAATCCACCTACTCATTAGAATTTATGGATAAGCCCAAAATCAATTTTCACAACGATTTCATGCACATTTGCAGACATGGGCAGAGTGGTAACATGCAGGGTGTCCCCTAAAATGTATACACACTTTACCAGCTGACAGCTCGATTTTGAAAATGAAATGTATTTCAATAAACTTGGCCTTTATAATTATTCAAAGTGTGTGTATACATTTTTGGGGGGACGCCTGTATTCGTGTCATCCAACCTACAAGTTTTCAGATGGGGGGAGGCAGTAGTCTGCCTACTTGTTTTAGCGCTCATACTCTAAACAAGTGACCTTTTCACAGTCTACTTTGTGCCACATTCTGTGGTGTGTGTGTGTGTGTGTGTGTGTGCACTCACGCTTTTTGTTGGAGATTACCCAGTTTAAGAGGGCTCTCAGCATAGTGCTGCAGTATTGTCTCCTGTACCTAATTCCAAGAAAGCTGAGATGTACCTTCTGAAGAGAATACATTTATTCATTAAGCTTCATTCCAGCATGAGTTACAAGTGCTGTATAGGGCCATGAGTCCAACGTTAATGGGTCAACAATGTACATTAAATAACCAGCTTTAAACAAAACATACAATGAACAAGGGTATGTGTCGGTGGGTTGATGAAAATATGAGCAGAGGCTCATAGGAACCTAACCCTGTATTTCTTCTTGGAGTAATAGTGCAGTATTTGCTAATTTGGTGTTCATGGAGACTTTCATAGAACATAGCTATCACAAATGGAAATCGACTGTGTTTATAGGGAGAAAATTAGGGAAAGGATGCAGACATCACAGTGGAGAAATTAGAAAAGAGCTTCTTATTCTCTTGCCCAAACACAGCTGCCCTCTAAATATTTACCACTCTCATTGCTATTGCTAATTTAGTTCTTTTTCAAGGGCATGGTCTCCCTTGAAACTGAAAGAGGCAAGTTTAAGGTGGCTTTTCATATCACCATTTTGGCAAAAAGAAAATAGAAAATTAACATATATTCACCTGTATTCACCAGAAGACTAGGCATCACGCACAGGTAACAGTGGGGGGCGGGGGGAGGAAGACTAACAGTTGATAATGCCATGCCTTTAAATGAGCAGGAGTACCCAGAAACCAGTGAGGAAAATGACTCAGTGACTCAGTTGGCCATGTTGCCATTAGAAACCCTTAGTCAGCAATATCATGGCTAGTTGGCTCCCCTTAAAACTGGACCAGCTCTTTGTGGACTGGGCTTGATGGCAACCAGCCCCACCTCACATACCATCTTTCAAAACCTCACACACTGAAAGGCACAATCTCCACCGAGTACCACACTGCTTGACCCCCTGCCTCTCTAACTCCTCTTAATCTCTGGATGTATTCATCAGTGAAGGCTTGAGATAACAACAAAATGAGGCATGAAAATTATACCAGACACATAAGTTATAGGCCTGTTCTCCAACCAAGCAAAGAAGGATTTAAGTAAAAAAATTCTTAAACAGGTGATGTTGCCCATTTTAAAGATGTTGCATTTAAATTACTAAACACCACCTTCCTACTTCACTGCCTATATCACTCATATCATTTGACAGAAGTGTAAAAGGAATACTTTCTAGATTTTAACATTTGTATTAAATTACAGATATGCAATTTTTTTCAATGTCTAACACCCTTAAGGAAGTAACCTCAAAGATTGATCTCATAGTTACAAGTTGACTTTGGTCTGGTTGATATGTGTCCAGGAAAGTGTTATTTAAAAAAAAAAAAAAAGTTATGGTTTCTTAAACCTGTTTCTTAAACATTACATTGTTTATGAAGAAGGAAATCCCAATCTGAATATCTAAAATCTATGGTTCCATCTACTGGCAACCTCCAGTACTGCTTTATGTTACATTACAACATTTCAAACAGCATGGATTTTATGTGTACTAACTTTTAAAAGAAGAGCTTCATTGCTCATCTGTAGGCCCAGACAAAAACAAGTGCTTTAGGTACAAATATTAGTGTGCATTTGGTATGACACACATAAAATACTTTTGTATCTTAATCAAAATCACTCACACGATTAAAAATAAAAAGTCTTGCTTGTTTAATGGCTTCCCCAATGGCTACGGTTCTCCATTTATCTACTTCTTTCATCCATGCTTCATCAACTCACGACCTCTTGAATAATCCAAACACGCCATGCGTGAATCTTAGCTTCTACTATATGTGTATTCCATCCAATCTTCTTGCTAATTGCATAGCATGAACTCTCTCAGGGATTAAGTTCATCTGGTTTACCATAGAGTAGATTGTCTCGCACCCTGAATATAATGTATATTCACTAGATGTTCTGTCAATTACAATAGTATCACACAGTTAATCTTCCAAGGGGGGTGACATTCTTTTTTACCTTTCACTCAGTGCAAAATAAGGAAACCAAAGTTCTTGCCTTAATAAAGATTATACTATAAAAGAACTAAAAGAACCCTAACAATTATTTCTGTTGTTGTTGTACATATTTATTAGCATTTATATGTGTAAGAAAAATACATCCCTATATTATTTTATGTGTATCCTCTGGACCTTGATTCATACCTGAGAAAAGCAGGGAGCTAGAACCTGGCAGAAGGGCCCTCTGACAACAGAGCAGGGGTGTCTGGGATCAGAGATAGTAAAATAGCTAGAATCAACCATGCCCACCTCCTTCCACTACATATGTCTGGATTAGGCCCAGCCTTGAGGAGGTAGTCTTAATTTTAAATAGTGTTTAGAACTTTAATTATCACAAAAGTCTAAAAATTGTAGTTATAGAAATTAGACTATTCTTGAGAGTCATAAGTAGCATAAGAAGTGTTTATTATATAAAAATTGCTATTAGCCCTGACTAGTTTGGCTCAGTGGATAGAGCGTCAGCCTGCAGACTGAAGGGTCCCAGGTTCGATTCTGGTCAAGGGGCTGTACCTTGGTTGTGGGCACATCCCTGGTGGGAGGTGTGCAGGAGGCATTGATCAAAGTTTCTCTCTTATCGATGTTTCTAACTCTCTATCCCTCTCCCTTCCTCTCTGTAAAAAAATCAATAATCCTATATAGTGAAAGTATAATATTGAAATTAACCGTTTCTCCGGGGCACCTAAGCCACACCCACGAGCCAATCAGAGTGGCTGTATGCAAATTAACCCAGCCAAGATGGAGGCCGGCAGCCAAGGAGCAAACAGCAGCAGGTGAGTCGCTGGCGGAGGGGTGGGGCGGGCAGGGGGGGTTAGAAGCAGCACTGGGACAGGCCTGGAGGGGGCCAGGAACCCCAGTGGTTCTGATCCCGCCTCTGCGCTGGGGCTGCTGAGACCTCAGCAGCCCGGGGTCAGGCCTGCAGGGCACCCAACACCTCAGCGGCACTAGGGCCGCCTAGAGGGTGCCCAGCACCCCAGTGGCTCTGAGCCTGCCTGGGCGCTGTGGCCACTGGGGACCAGAGCAGCGCCAGACACTCCTGGAGGACACCCAGTAACCCAGTGGCTCTGAGTCCCCCTCGGCGTGGGGGCCAGCAGGCAGGTGAGCAGTTAGGAGCCAGCAGCACCAAGGGTTCCCTGAGTGGAAAGGGTGTTGACCAGGCTAAGGGAACACCCCGAGAGCACAAATTTTTGTGCACCGGGCCCCTAGTAAAATATATTTTTAAATGGCTATTAAATCATGGGATCTGCTGTATCTTTCTCAAGGGACAGGAGAAATCCTAGGACCACAGTAGGGAAAGAAAAAGCTGTTTTCTGGAGGTACCTTATGAATCCTGCTCTTTCAAAGTGCCATTGCCACTAATACTTCATATAGAATTTGCTCATATATTTTATGTGTGACTTGCTCATAGTTTTCTTTACTCAAACTATTTTATCAAGTTTTGGTATTAAGGTATTGTAAGCTTCATAAAATGAATCTGTGAACTTTCTTCGTTTGGCTATAATTGGAATGATTTCAACAATTTAGAAACTGACTCCTCCATTAAAGGCTATATAAATTCTGCTGTAAAACCACTTGAGCTTATGTCTTTTTTAATGGTATAACTTTATCCTACACACACTTAAATGGCAATTAACCTAGTTGGTTTTTCTACTTCCTTCCTGGTCAAATTTAGTTGTTATTTTGGGAAGACATCATGCATTTCCACTAGATTTTTTAAATTATTGCCAAGAGAGCTATGCCTAATACTTTCTTATCAATCTTTTACTCTATATCCACAACTAAATTTAGTTTCTCATTCCTATTTTTTTCCTTTTTTCTCTTTTCCCTCAGTTATGCTTGGCAGTGGTTGATTTATTTTGGACGTTCATACAGAAGAATGTAGTGTTTGTTATATTTATTCTTTCTACTCTGTTTTTGTTTTCATTCTATTTAGTATATAACCTTTTCTCTTCGTCAACTTGCTTTTCCTTTTTTTTACAGTTTGACCTTCTTATATTTCTTACTTCTATGGTGTTGCTTCCAAATAATCTTCCCCCCGCCCCTCTCAAAACACCCAGTGACTTTGTCAGCAGAGTTTTCCATCCACAATCCTTCCATATTTTCAGACACCAATCACGTTCCCAGTCATCCCTTCTTAGTACTTTCAGATTGTAGAAATTAGCACATCTTTCCCTCCACTGCTATCTATCATTCCTTTGTTCTCAGTGGCTCATGGATCACCATCCATGCAGGTGATCCATTCCCCACTCAGCATCTCTGTGTTATGACCTTCTCGCATCAAACAAAGTTTTCCTCTATGTCAGTCATCCATACCTTTCATCACTTTATAGTAGTTATCTTTACCAATATTTGTTTTGCCTCCACATGCACAAATATCTAGAAAGACATTATCTGATAACTACTTTCTATCTTCTTACAGATAATAGTTCCATCCCATTAGTTCTTCAAATCCCACTGACCCTACCTTTTCCATAGTCTATAACTCTATTCATGTGTCCAATTATTCAAGTTAGAGACTATGTCATCATTATAATTACTCCCTTATAGACTTCCTCAATCTCTGTTAGGAATGAATATTTATATTCCCCCCAAATTCATATGTTAAAATCTTAACCCTCTAAGTAATGGTATTAGGAGTGAGGTCTTTGGGGGGAAATTAGGTCATAAGGGTGAAGCCCTCATGAATGGGATTAGTGTCCTTATAAAGGAGATCCCAGAGTGCTTGCTAGCTCTCTTTCTGCCATGTGAGGATACAATAAGACACCGGCAGTTTGCAAGCCAGAAAAGAAACCTTACGCAAGAACTGGACATAATCTCCAACTTCCAGCCTTCAGAACTGTGAGAAATAAATGTCTGTTGTTTATAAGCCACCCAGTCTATGGCACTTTGTGATAGCAGCCCAAACTAAGACAATTTCCTAATCGATACTTCTCTCTATAGTCACCTGGGCGAAAAAAGCAAACCCTTGCCTATTCCATGGCTGCCTTTAAAGAAAAATCAAACTCTACATACTTATTCACTTCACATTTATATTTATAGATCTTCAGTGGGCCTTCGACACTGCCTAAGAGTTCCGCTGCATTTCTCCTAATCTCCAAAACTGCACCTTCTCTCCTCGGACCTCCCAAATATCCCCACACTCCTCACTCTTATGTAATGACCATCTCTCATTTCATTGAAAAGATAGACATGATCAGAAAAACCACTAAATATACAAACCTAACCCATGGTACTGACTGATTCTCTTTCTTAATGAATGAACTGTTCCATTCCCTACTTTTTCTTCCATTATCCATTCTCTCTCCTACAGCATCATTGCATCATTATTTTCATCAGTATGATGTAATACCAATCTCTAAAAACAATTTTTGCATCTTCCATCCCCTCCCAATTTCTCTCCTCTTTCTTATAACAAAATTCTCCAAGAGAATATCTTTTTCTTTATTTCCTCATTTCCCATTTTCTTCTGTATTCATTCAAATCATTTTTTTCTCAAAATATCTACTGAAATTGCTTTTATTCAGTTGAAAGCAACTTAACTTCTATCTATTCAAATTTGAAGGTCCATCTTAAGCATCATTTTATCAACTATGTCCTCTCTTTCTTTCTGGCATAGTATGTTCCAACAGAACCCCAGCAGAACATATGGTGAAACCACCCTAGGGATGCCCACACAATTTCAGGCATGCAAGGATTCTTGAGTAAAATATTCCCCACCAAAAATTAATTCATGAAAATAACAAAACACACAGAGGAAACACACTACTATGCAGAAAGAAATCCACAACCATTAAAAATAATCAGCAGATGGAACAAATGGATAATTTACCCATGAAAAACTAGAGATCATAGAGCTAAATCTGAAAATGCCTTTAAAATAAACATGTTTAAAAATGTTTAAAGATACATAGGAAGGATTAGAATTCATAAAATAAGAATAGAATTTTTTGTCTACTCCATGATAGACATTCTAGTTAACTTTCATCTTTTAGTCTGTTCTCCTCCTATATCTTGTGTCCCCAAAACAGTTATGAAAGTATCTATTTATTGCTCCATTTTTATGTGGGGCATGGCAGTTTATCAACAGAGAAATTGTAGAATTCTTAGGAACAGAGATTTATAATAGCTAAATCTCATTAGATTTTAAGGTCTAAGGTTCAAGGTAGTACATAAACTCTGTGTAGCTCAGTAGAACCACTACACAATAAGAAATAAAATGTACAATTTTCTAGATAATTGCATTTTTTAAAATAAAACATAGAATCAAACATTTAAAAGTCAATAATAATTGCAAGAAAATTCTTTAGTAGGGAGGTCAGTTCATAGCTAATGACAACAGAGCACATAAAGCACTAAACACTATTAAATCAAGGAGTCCAGTGGCCTTCTGATTTGGCCTAATTCCAATTCTAGATTTAGTTATTCACCATGTAACCATTTTCATGAGAAAGCTAATAAAGCCAAAACAGAACCATGGTTTCCAACCACAATTCAAGAAGAATACACTAATTGAGACTACATATTATGCCATTTTTCCAAGACATTATAAAAAAGGACCAAATAGAAATTCTATGATTGAAAAATAAAATACTGAAAAATAAAATGACTATACAGTAAATTATACATAACTGAAAAAAGACTTAGTGAATCAGAAGGTAGATATGAGGAAAGCATTCATAATATGGCACAAAGAGGTAAAATATATAAAGAGAAGAAATGTTATATCTAAGCATATAAGAAGGCATATTTTTAGAAAATAATAAAGATTGAAAATTAGCTAAACAATCTATTTTAAAAGCTAGATAAAGAGAAACAGTGTAAACATAAAGAAAATAAAAGGAAATAAAGATAAGCAGAAAATAATGAAGTAGAATACAAAGAAAGCATAGAGATCATTGATAAAAAAAAACAATTCTAGATTTTTGAAAAAATAATGGACTATTTCTTTAATGTGATTTCTGTTTGCAAAGTAGAACACAAAGTTTTCATATATCTCTGCATATATTAAATTGAGCTTTGACTATAATCTTCAAATCTCACTTGTTATTTCACTTTATCTAGAAGCCTGGTGCAAGAAATTCATTGAAAGGGAATTAATTAGAGGAACTTAATTTGGACTTACTATCTAATATCAATAATATGTGAGCGTGAGGTAGTTCGCATTTCTAAAATTCAATGACATGAATTTTAGCTATTACTTTGCCAAATAAATGGAATTTACAGATATCATTTAAAAGAGCATGCAGCTTCATATTAAAAACTCTGGCTACCAAGTCAGGTCTGTTTTCAACTTTTTGCCAACATCGTAAATTGTTTACAATATCTGCTCATTTTGGGTTGCATGTCATGGTTATCAATAAATCGGGCTTGCCATACTTCATTGCAATTGCCATAACATCCTGATATCACTGCTGCATATTTCTGGGACTACCCTCAGAAGATGATGGAAGAATTATCATTCTACCAATTGGCACATTGTCCTTTTCAGATCTAGATTTGAGATAATCCACCAAACCACTATATTTTTCAACTCTCAACTTAGATTGGTTTGCTTTGATGAAATTTATCTGATTGGCCTCCATTTTTTAATATGAATCCACGATAAACTGTTGAGTTATTTTTCTGCATTTAAAATAGGATTGAACATGTCCCTCACAGAAAGATGAAATCCATAATACTGCATTTGTGTGACTCATGTCCTTACATTTTGTCTAGTATTATTGTCTATTACACTGTTGTCTCTGAGTCTTAATGCAATATCTGTTTACCAGCCTTTTTCACCATGTGGAAAAAGAATAGGATATGTCATTGCACCTACTATAAGAAACAGGATATTGATTTGTTTCTTTTTAGTGGCATTTGGATTATTGAGATCTGGTTTACATGAATGAGCAAGTCCCTTTCAAAAGGACTTTGTTTCTGAATATGACAGCAACCTCAGTTACACGGGGAGAATTATATCTACCCGGATCACTGTTATGATCATATTTAATCCCCATTGTTACTTCTGTGGGAGCAATACCTTTTGCTGCTGCTTCAGATTGGGCTTCCTTTTCTACCTCATGTAGCATCTTGTACGATTTTGTTAATTCAGTTATTTCATGCATGAGGTTGCTGATGTTGATCATGAGTCTTTCTGAGCAGCCCTGGTTTTCTGGTATTGCTAATCTTTTACTTGTAGCTTCGGCTGTATCCAAAATATAGAGTTAAGAAAACTTCCGAGAAACATCATCTGAAGGATGTGAAGTTCCAGTACGATGATAAACTTGTCTGTGTATTCTAAAACAGTATGGCTCATATTCTGATGGCGATGAGATATTTGCACCCATGGAAACAAAAGCAAAAGAACTACTTATGGAACGAATATTTTCCATGAAATTTTTACTGTCAGAATCTTCATTTGTCATTAATCTTTTTAAATATGCCAGGTAATCTGGACAATGTATATCATTTGGACAAACTTTCCCTTTGCTACAACATCAAGTAAATTTCCCATTGGATGGTTTTTCTTCAGAGAAATGTAGTGATAGGCAAAATTCACATCAAACAGTCATTCCACCACAACTGTGTTTGAGGATTGCATCCTTATGTACTCCATTTTCATTGAGAAGTCAGTTCCTACCAATATTGGTAGTACTTGTTGATGACTGTTCTCTAGACATATTCTGTCGTAGCCACTGCCTTCTTTCAACTTCAAAGGCACATTGGTCTTTAGACATTTTCTGTCAATAACACCGGTGTTTTTCTGCATCAGAGTGACATTTTTCCAGTAGCTGGTGTTCAGATACATCCTGTTGCAGGCACTGCCTTCTTTCAAGATCAAATGCATGCTGCTGTGCAGACACTTTCTGTCAATAACGCCAGCATCTTTCAGCTGCAGAGCTACGTTGTATCAACAGTTGTTCTTTAGATATAGTCCCACCTCTCTACTGTCACGGTCTGAGATGCAGGTGAATGAGAGTCCTGGTTGTCAGGCCGCTGAGAGCTGTCTGACCAAAGGCTGATTCTAGCTAATTCTGTGGGGGTAGGACTTCCTCCTCCCTGCTGTCAGTTTCCACAGCTGTGATGAGGAAGCTGGGGTAACAGAGAGAGCCTCATCCTCCAAGCCGCCCTCTCTCTTGCTCTGCTCTATGTCCAGCAGTCTCCTGCTCTGCCAACTCCTCCAAACTTCCCGCTCTCTGCCCTGGGAGCCTATGGGCATGGCTAGGTGTGGGTGGCCGTGCCTCCCTGATTGACGAGAGTCCTGGGAGCCTGTGGCCGCCATCACCTCCTGGGACTCTTGACACCTTTATATGCAAATTAACAGTCATCTTTGTCAGATAATTTGCATAGTCACTCAGATTACCTGGTGGGTGTGGCTGGTGGGCATGGCTGGTGGGCATGGCTTGAGCATAACAGAGGGATGGCTAATTTGCATGTTTCTCTTTTATTATATAGGATATCTCACCATAATCTTGTTTTAAATATCTTTTTTCTTATATTTTAGGAGCTTTTATTTTATGTTTTTAGATGTTAAATTTTTTGAAGATAAAGTCATAAATATAATTACTTATATTTCTTGGCCCCAGTGTCTTTATTGATGAAGTTGGACAATATGAAATCTTAGATCCTTTCTTATGTTTTATTTCTATGATTACATACATATCTCTTAGTTTTACTCAAAGCCAGACTGAGAGAGAGAGAGAGAGAGCGAGAGAGAGAGAGAGAGAGAGAGAGAGAGCGCTAAAACCATTTTAGCTTCAAATACCATAATTTTTAACCAAAGCACAAAAGTCTAGTTGGAAAATAAAGGCATTGCCTCCTCTTACATATTCTTGTTATTTATAGAAACTATGAATACATATCATGACTGCAACTCATTCATTTAGACTTAAGTTTCATGAAACATGAGCTGAAAAAGTTTGAAAATCCTATATCCTTACTAGAGTGGCCAATCTATTAATGAAGATGATCCAGAAATCATCAATGTTATTAGTAAGTGGCAACCTTTTACTTTTCAAAATGTAAAATCCCTGTGCCTATTAATTGCTAAAAATAGTATCAATTCTCTATCCCTTCCTGATCCATGGCCATTTCAACTGGTCTCTGCACCAACTCCCATACATCAAGAGGTGGAGTCTATTTCTCCATGCCTTGACTCTGAATTTGCCTTGTGATTTGCAATAGCCAATATAATATGCCAGAAATTATATTGTATTGGTTCCAAGCCTAAGCCTTAAGAGGACTTGTGTACTTCCATCATCTCTTGGACCCCTACCTTCATTTTGAGACTAAGCTCAGACACCACATGAAACTGAATTGTCAACAGATTGTAGATGCATGAGCACACCCAAACAAAATCACCTCAACCTATCATTTAGCTCTTCCATAGAGTTAAGAGAAAAATAAATGTTTATTGTTGTATGGCACTAAAATTTTCGGATTGTTTCTTTTAGTGATAATAATTAACTGAAAAGTTTTCTAGAACATTTATTGCACTGAGTGTTGATTTACTTTTTATGAAATTCATCCATACATTTGTTTTTGACACCTGCTTTTGTTCCTATTTTGTTCAATAAGATCCTTGCTCTATTGAAAGTCTGTGTGTTTCTATTTTGTTTGTCTCTATGGCAGGGAAATCATTTTTCTGTAAACTTCCTTAACAGGTATTATGTGAAGGCTTAAATTGAAGCACCATGGTTTCAGGATAGCTACTTCTATCATCTAAGTTCTCAGACATCTGATGGCCCCAAAAATAAATAAATATAACTTCCCTCCTTTTCCTGCAGATCAACATCATTAAACATAAACTTAGGGACTTGGCCACACCCACCGCAACATGTCGTAGAAAAACAAAAAGCAGTCTCTTGCCCAGCTGTGGCTCAGTGGTTGAGCATCGACCCATGAACCAAGAGGTGACCAGTTCAATTCCTGATCAGGGCACATGCCCAGTTTGCAGCTTGATCCCCAGTAGCAAGCATACAGGAGGCAGCCAACTGATGTGTTTCTCGTCAATGTCTCTCTCTCTCTCTCTCTCTCCAAAAAAAAAAAAAAATCACTAAAAGAACATATGTTTTTAAAAAAGCAGCCTCTTTTGAAAACACTCGTATCTCTAGAAAAAAATGCATACATACCACCATCCAAACTCTGACAGACAGCTCAATCTCAAAAGAAAAAAATAACAAAGTGGAAATAGGAATCAAGCTGACTGGTTCTTATGAATGATTTCCAAAAATCAGTGAACATTGTGTCATTCCCTGTTTCATTGGCCACAACTTTAGATGTCACTTACCCTCTGTGGGGCAAATAAAATTTTCCAAGTTGGAAAAGAAAAATGGTCATGCTGAGCCCTAGCCAGTTTGGCTCGGTGGATAGAGCTTCGGCCCTGGACTGAGGGTATAGGCTTGATTCTGGTAAAGGACACATACCTCAATTACAAAGTCCCTGGCCCTGGTTGGGCACATGCAGGAGGCAACCAATCGATGTGTCTCTGTCACATTGATATTTCTCTCTGTCTCTCCCTTTCCCTTCCACTCTTTCTTTTATTATTATTATTATTATTATTATTATTATTATTTTATTGATTTTTTACAGAGAGGAAGGGAGAGGGATAGAGAGTTAGAAACATCGATGAGAGAGACACATCGATCAGCTAGCTCCTGCACACCCCCCACTGGGAATGTGCCTGCAACCAAGGTACATGCCCTTGACCAGAATCGAACCTGGGACCCTTCAGTCCGCAGGCCGACGCCTCATCCACTGAGCCAAACCAGTTAGGGCTCCCTTCCATTCTCTTAAAAAAATAAATGGAAAAAATGTCTTTGGTTAGGATTAACAAAGCAAAAAAAAAAAAGAGTGATGCTGAATAGAATTTTCAGAAAAGAATTCAAGAATAAAGATGGGATTTACTTCAGTGTTGTACTGCAAGAGCCTACAATGCCTATCATTTGATAACCATACATATTTCACATTTTACTTTCATGAATAATTTTGAACACATACGGCAAAATGAAAGAAGTAGCATTGAAACTGGCAACATCAACTACTTCACATACATCTCAGCTCGGTGTTCCTACACTTTTCAAAAGTATTGTTGAAAAATGAGCACGTGTTTACTGCATAAAATTCAGAAAATATAGGCAAGCAAAAAAGAAAATTAAAATCATCCATAATGCTACTATGTAGACTTATTTTACATACACCTATGCTTTTTTCTTTTTTTTTTTAATTTATTTTTATTGTTCAGATTATTACAGTTGTTCCTCTTTTTTCCCCCATAGCTCCCCTCCTCCCAATTCCCACCCCAACCTCTGACCTTGCCCCCCCCATTGTCCTCATCCATAGGTGTACA
>PVJC01025475.1:0-24692 GCA_004026665.1 Murina feae | reverse complement strand
TGGCTCCTGTATCTTTAAGGAGGTGTTGAGTTAGCCTTTGCCTTAGGCTACTCAGTCTTTTATATGCAAAAGCCTCTGACACAGCTTGGGAGGGGCGGGGCCTCGGGGAGTTTGCAGGGCAGGGTGGAGCAAATAGCTATGGCGCTTCTCAGCCCTGCGCTGAGAGACACCAGGTCTCTGTGTCCCACGGTAATTGCTGCAAGCAACACTGAGAGAAACCCGCTTTGGATTTCCTCCCGGTGCCAGTCAGTCCCCCTTCTCTGGGTGTCTGGGTCCTCAGAAACTCGCCTGGAACTGGAGTTCAGAGCCGCTGGGAACTTGTGGCTCTCTCCGTTTTGGAAAAGAACTGCGACCTCGGGCACCAGCCCTTTTCCCGAGCCCCGTGCGCACGCCTCTGTACCTCTGTACTTTGCTTCCACCGCTCCTCTGAGTCTCAGACTCTTTTCGAGTTGTAGGATTTTCACTCAGCCAGCTTTCCTGTGGGTGCGAGTGGTGTCCGTGTGTTCTTTTCGTGGTTTTTCTGAAATAGTTTTTCACGGCTGCATTTATGGTGTTTACCTTATGCCGCCATCTTGCTGTCCAGGAGCTAGTCTTTAACCTAGAATCCACAGCATAACTCTGCACTAGGAGATAAAGTGCAGGCCAGCACCTGCCACACTGCCTACTGCTGAGTAAGTGCTCACTGGTGCTTTCTGACACTAATTCCACTCTCCTTCCTGTGCAGGTGCAGATGTTGAGTAATGCATAACACACAATATTCTAAAAGCCACAATAAGAGCCTAAGTGCCCACATACTATCCATTCTATATAACAAAATCAAAAAGAAAACAAAGTGTCTGCCGATGGGAAGAATTCAGTAAAGAAGCTAATTCCTAGTGGGGCCTTGCAGAAAGGGTGGGTGTGCAAAGACAGTGGGGCAGGTCACTCTTTCAGAAAAGTAGAAGAATCATAAGCAAAAGCATGGAGCATAGACAAGCATGGGGACAGCAAAGGGAAGAAGTTGGAGATATGCATGAGTGTTCTGATGTATCTTTACAGACATGCCCCCCTTTAGGAAAATTTAATATATTAAGAAAAATCTGGGCCCTAGCCGGTTTGGGTCAATGGATAGAGGGTTGGCCTACGGATTGAAGGTTCTCAGGTTCGATTCCAGTCAATAACACATGCCTGGGTTGTGGGCTCAATCCCCAGTGAGGGGCATGCAGGAGGTAGCCAATCAATGATTCTCTCTCATCATTGATGTTTCTATCTCTCTCTATTCCTTCCTCTCTGAAATCAATAAAAATATATTAAAAAATAAAATTTATAAAAAGAAAGATCTGGATTTTCAGGAAAAACACTTAGCAATCATCATTAAGCTTGCAAAAATACTCTGCTTCCCAGAAGAATACACTAAAGAGGTTACCTTGAAATAATGAGCTTCCTTCCAGAATTTAAGTGTTTGGATTTCAGAAAACAAATGAGCTTACATGCTATTTTTTAATATATATTTTTCCTAAAGCCATGAGATACATGCATGTTCTAAGAGCAGAAAATGTTCCTTCAAACCAAATAATTTATAAGACCTCACTACATAAAACAGACAAGAGAGAAAGCGATCTGCTCTGGCTGAAGCCAAAAATGTTAACAAACAAAGTCCTGCCTGTGATGTCAGCCTGTGGAGCCATCAGCAACTGGGAGAATTCAAGAACGAGTAACACCTGTCCAAGCGAAAGTGCTTGTGCTCATCTCTCTCTCCTCAAGAACATGTAATGTCTGCCCACCCTCTCGGGCTAACGCTGGTTGCATATGTTATCACTGGCAAGGGTTTGGTCTCAATACCAGAGGGCAGAGGGCAGTTGATAGAATGTCAACCCGAAGCCAGGTAAAGTTATCATGATCCCCTGTAGTCATTTGATTTTTTTTCATTTGAGTTGTATTTTACTTGCCTTTTCTATTTGTGTGTGTGTGTGCACATGTGTGTGTGTGATGTGTTACTTTCCACACCATTTCTTACAGTTTCAAAAATAAGTGATACTCAGAGAGAGTTGGGACAATGCCAGGTTCCTTTATGAATGTGGGGCAAAGCCAACTGGAGTTATTCTGTGTTCTTTTATTGATACACATGTATTTCTGTTTTCTTTTCATAAATATGCCCTACCTAGACTCTCTTTTTGACTCCCATCTTGTGTAGAACCACCCACCACATCAAAAGAACAGAAGATAAGCATTTCTGCAATATACAACAAAATCAGACACTTGAGAAATCCAGCTCTGCCAATCACCAGATTATTAAAAACTGATAAGAGAAGCAATTTCCTTCCCCTAAAAGCAGGCTCCATAATGCCCTATAGAGTCACTTCACTAACTAATAATTAGAACCCTCCCATCCTACTCAGATGCCTGCACAAGATGAAATGGAATGACCGATCTACCTCCCAAAGGAGTGTGAGCCCATCCACACCAGAGGCCTACACTGCCTGCACACCATTTCCGGCAGGTAGGGTGGTAGAAAGAAGGAAACTCCTTATCCAGAAGAAAATGAATGGCATAAGGGGGGAGGAAGGTGCAGGGAAAAGGAAATAGATAATTGCTCTAACACTAAAAAAGGAGTTTTGTTCATGAACTCCCAAGAATGTCTCAATGTGGTCTATAAATGGCTGGAAGGCATAAATAGAAAAATTCCTTTCCTTCTTGGCTCAATGAAACAAGGCAAAAATCAGCTGAAATTTTCAACAGGAACATTAATGAGAAAGTAAAAGGCAAAGAAGAGATAAGAGGATACAGATGGATGGGCTTATAGAGCAGATTTCTCAATCCAAGTATAACCTGCATTTTCCCAGTCTTCATCGACCTGAGCGTGAAAATGCCTCCCATCCTGGGCTTGGGCAGCACACCCATAAAGAGGGACTTAAAAATGAATCTCAGCCCTTACCTATTTGGCTCAGTGGATAGAGTGTCAGCCTGCAGACTGAAGGGTCCCAGGTTTGATTCTTGTCAAGGGCATGTACCTCGGTTGCGGGCATATCCTCAGTGGGGAGTGTGCAGGAGGCAGCTAAATCAATGTTTCTCTCTCATCGATGTTTCTAACTCTCTATCTCTCTCCCTTCCTCTCTGTAAAAAATCAATAAAAAAATTTTTTTTAAATGAATCTCACCTTCTGTCAGCCATCCTACAGGGTGAGACGGGCACTGTTAGCCTCAATGTCTAGTTACCCAGAGAACTGTGAGTGATTTTCCATGGGACTTACAACATGGCTAGGCCAGGTCTGGAACTCGTACTCGTAACAGATCTTCACCTTTCTGCTCATCAGCTGTCAAAAGATTCTCTGAACCCAAAGTTCTTATGCAGATGAGATCCAAATTCATCTGGTGAATGAGGGGCCACAGGAGACATTGAGGAACATTTTAGGATCCTACTCAGGTACAAGACACATGCTCTGTACCATACAAACTTCCCTAGGGAAACAAAAGCTGTGAGACAAATTGTGCAAGGATATTCTCACCAATTTGGATGAAGTGTTTACATAAAAACTCCAATCTGTGGCAGCCAGTGAGACATGTTGTGGCCGTGGTGCCCAGGAGTCTTCATGGCTTTCACATTTCCAACTCAAGGAGGACTCCACTTTCAGCTCAGCCTCAGAGCCTAAACCTGTCTAAACGTGGCATTTAATGTCCTCCTTGTCTGACTGCACCATGACCTGGGACAGAGGAAGGAGCAGCCTGGGAAAAGAGAGCCCAGGACACTGGGGTTGGGGTCAGAACTGCAGGGCCTGCTGCTCAGAGAAGGCCTTTCCAGGATTATAAGTAGCATGGAGAACAAGCATTCTGTAGACTTCATTCAAAAACAGAAAAACAACACCTCACGAGGATGCCATTCATGAAGGCATTTTGAACTCTTCATTTCCATCGTGTCATTCTCCGCAATGTAATAAAATAAGTACGGACATTCAAACTCACTCAGCCGCTTTAAAAGGGCTCTTAGGAAAGGCTTTGTCCATACCTGGCAGAAGATGTCAATGAAGGTTCATACTCCTTTTGAAGTAAGAGCATTGGCAATAATAAACCAAATGAGGAAATAGCTAGAGAAAGTAAAATCAAGACAATATAAGTACAACCAGTAATTATAATTACTGATGCAAGTGGGCCACCCAAAGCAAAATTTGCGCTCCCAAAGCAAAACTTGAAGATTTACAAGTTGCATTTCTTAAGGAAGACGGCTTTTTTTATACCCTATCTCCAAACTTCACACTTTCTGCAAGACTGAATTCCTTGGGATGAAATAGTCTGATAATGTTTGAGACAGTTTAATTTAAAATCAGGTTCTATATTATACGCATAGAACTCCGTACTTTCATCACTGAAGAGTGAGCATCTCAGGTCCTGACACAGGAAGTCCTGGGAGGAGAGGCAGGGTGGGAGGACAGTGTCTTGCAGGCACACATAGGGAGCTGCCGGAGAGACCTGGAGGCAGTACACAGCACATGGATGAGTCACAGGGAGAGCCATGGTGCCAGCATCACCCTGAGTCCCACAGCTGACCGAGCAGCAGGGTTGGGAGCACAAAGGACATCTTGGTCCAGTGAGTGCAAGTCCTGGAAAGCTGCAGAGGCTGCCAGACAGGCCCATCTTAGAGGAGCTGAGAGAAAAGGGGAGGAACTGATCGGTGGTGTCAGTTCACTGTGCTCTGTGCACTGTGCTGGGCACTGTACACACCGGGGGAGTTTGCCGCTGAGTCCTTCATGTCCCCCTTGTCAGTTGTCCTTCTACTATACCTCCCAGGACCCCCCTTCCCCCAGTAGTCAGGGCCCTCACATAATTTGCTGGCAAGTCCCACCTGCCTTCCCAGCAAAGTTGTCTGTGGAGCCTTCCTGGTCTCTTTCTTCCTCCTTTCCTCTTCCAATGCCCTTGCCCAAGGTCTTACTAGTGACATCTAACCTGATCAAGGATTTGATGGATGGTGATGTATTACTGAGTTTCCTTTCCCAGACTTCAATGTATCATGGCCTCCCAGAATGTCCAAGGCCTTTACTTCTGATAGAATTTTTGGTCCAATGGACATCAGGATGTTCCAACCAGTCCCAGTTGCCTTGGTTTAAAACCTTAAAGCATTGGCCTTGGGTTTGTTTTGCAATAGAAACAGAAGTCTCACTTAAACTGGTTTCCCAACCCTCTGCCCTCTCTCCTCTGGGGCTCCTTCCCACAGACTCTTATCTCCTCAGTGATGATTTTGGTTTGGTTTCGCTTTTGTCCCCTTGTGTTTGCAAAAACAAAACAAACACTATCAGGAAAATTCACAGGAGCTTGTTTGTTTTCCAAAGTTTACCTCCTTCTTATAAACATGAGAGGACAAAAGAGTCAACTCAACATCAGAAAGAAATCAGTTAAGAATCTGTCCTTGTGCTGGTAGAAATGTAGGATTATAATTACTGATGCAAGCAGGCATGTCCAGCCTCCTTTTTACAGCACTCTAAACTAGACCACGGTCCTGAAACTGCTACAGAATGAGGAGTAAAGTAGACTGTGGCTAGTTACCAACCCATATTTTCCTCCCTGCAAAAGATAGAAAATGCCTTTGGGGAAATGCAAACAGACCGAGGAGCTAGAAATTGAAGTTTAGTCAATTGAAGTTTAGAAGTTGGCAGAATGAGATTCTTTTCTAAAATTCTCTCCTAGGATAATAGGTAGCATCCTGAAATCACTAGCTGTAGAATTTTATATTCACACAGCACCAAGGATTCAGGCTCCAAAGAGGAGTTAGTCTAGAAGTAAAGAAACAAGCTTGCATTTGCCACCCCAAGGGCAAGTTGAGAAATTAAGGTGATAAACCAAGGCCGGGAGCCGCCCCAAATCAATCACAGGTTCAATTTTATTATCTACATAATCTCAGGGACAGAATCCTCTCCTCAGAGATTTCAGGACAGGAGATTAAAAGAGCCCTAAGAATCAGGAAGCATGATCAGAACGGAAAAAGCAAGATCTAAGTAGGAGGGAAAAAAGGCAAATGTTATGTTTTTTTAAATCACACCTGGGAAATGTGATTTTTCTTATCTAAAATTGCCCAACAGTCTGCTGTCAGATTTATCCTCCTCAAGGCAGCATCTGATCATGTCAGACATAAAGCAGGAAGCTTCCAGGCTATGCGGTCTGCATTCCTCTCATGCATTTAGGAAAATCTTTCTTCCCCAAGCACTGTCCTTTTCATGCTCAGGGGGAAAGAGGAGAGGAAACAAACAGTTGTGGGGTGGGGAGACTTGCCATGTGTCAGACTCTACGCATCCCAGTGTTAATTCAGAAATTCTCTCTCTGAATTTTCACCAAAAGTCTCACCTACTAACTTTCACCTAGAATTCTGTTTCTAAGGAAAATGAAACCCTGCGCTTCTCCAGAGCACTTTTATTCTGAAAGTGTGTGATCCGGTTCTTTGAGACCCAATGCTCCCCAAAACCAATATTCTCCAAAGCCCCCTTAACTCCCCAGACATAAAATTAAGATAAGCTATCTACCTATTTATCTATTGTCTGGCTGTGGTAGGCAGTTTGGAGCCAAGCGAGGACCAAGGGCCAGGTACAGAAGGTCACCAGGTGGAAGGCACTGGGTGCCTAGCAAAGGACAATTATAGGGTGGGACCTCGCCCCCAGGGTGACCTTTCCTCCCCTAGCATATCGCCCATCTTGCGGTTTGGACCCTCTGACTTTCTTCCCTAGAGATAATATCTAGGCCTCAATTGTATTTCAGCCCAGGCCCAGAAAAGCAGCAAAACACAGACCAGTAACCCCAAGGCCGACCTCAGGACCAGCTTCATTGGATAATGACCTTCTGCCCCAATGCTGACCAATCAGTGGAGACCTATACCCTAAAAGGACACACCTGGAAAGCTGCTGAATATTCTATTAAGATCTTCCCCCTGAGACCTCTCCCACCTCTCCACCCTTAGGATGGAGGACCCAGTGCTCCCAGAAGCATATCCACACATTTCCCTTTCCTTTTCCCTTTTCCTTCCCCTTCCTCTTTCATCTCTCCCTATCCCAGCCACTTTGCCCATCACCTTCTCACTCCCAAGTTCCTTGGACCTTTTCTTTGCCTCTACAGCTTATTTCCTCAGTCCATTTCTTCTACGAATTACTTCTTCCACCTCTGTGATTTTAAACATAAATGTTCTCTTATAGTTGGAGTCTTGGCTCTGAATTCTTTCCTAGCCAGAACTCAAGTACAGAGGTTGCTGAGCCCAGGTCTGGTCCAACCCCACCAGTCTTAACACCTGGTGCCATTCCCACTGCCTATAACATTATCTATCTATCTATCTATCTATCTATCTATCTATCATCTATCTCATTCAAAGGTAAATAAAGGAGAATTCATTTGTGATAAAATAATAACATTTTAATATTTAAATGTCACATCGGATGTGGGACAAATCTCTGTTGTATCAGCTCTGCATACAGGGAGGGCTGTCTAACCCCCTGGCTCAGATCTCTGCATGCCAGTCACATTCCCAATCATATGACAACCAAACCCTCCCACCAGTGGAGAACCACTGACCTGGCTGGTCTGCAGAAAACTGCCTGTAGCAACAGGTGAAACTGGGAGGTTAACTCTGCCATTGTCGGATGGAGGCCCGTTCTATAAGGAAAGGCACTCAACGTCATCCAACAGCTGGGCCTTTGCTCTAACTTCTAATTGGTCTTGCTATTCAGCCCTGAATCAAAGTTATTAAAACACTATTAATAGTGAATGAAAATCTCAAGAGGAGAAGTAAAACTTTGCAGTAAAAATTGGGTTGTTCTCACACCAAACATCTGAATATTTCCAAATGCAGGCCTTTCATCAAATGGACATGCACATAACAGGAATGATCTTTCCTCTAGACTTTTTTAAAGTTTTATAGACCAGAGTGAAAGTGTATGTCTGATGCTGGCTAGTACCATCCGATCCAGGGATAGAGATGCCTCCTACACATGGAAACACTGCTTTTGGAGGAAGAAGTTCAAATTTCCATTATGGTTTATGAGCACCTATACTCCGGCTCAATCTTACCCTCCTTTGAGATTTCTAAAATGGCTTTCATTCATGGCTGTTTTGGTCTTTAAAAAGTTTATTTATGTGAGGATACATGCATAAATTATAGGGAAATGGACATCCAAGTGGTAAAGTCTTGCAATCAGCTTATGGCTGGCCCTTGCTTTCTTCTTTGTAATTTACTGAATTTCACTATAACTTCTTGCAGTAAGTATGTATTTCTTTGAAAAACAGAAAAAAAGGGGAGAATAAAACTCATTTGATGGGACACTTATGAGTAATTAAGGGGCCAAAGGTAAAGAGAGAAAAAAATAGTAATAAAGGGTAAAAATTATTCACAAACATGTCATTGACCTAGACCAGAATTAACTATTAAAGCAACTTTTGAAAATTATACTAAAATTATACGTTAGCATTCTGCTTTCCCTAGTTAATTACCTCTCTACCTACCTATGTATCCACTTTGGTTATCACAAGAGCTAGTCTTACCACTATAATCACACCATTAATAATTTATTATTGCTAGTCCATAGTAATTGACCATCTCCAATGGATTATTGATTCCATCTTGGTTTAAAATCACATGCTGAAGCCTGAAATTTTTTTATACCTTTAAGTCACTTCTCTATGTATTTCAGAGCTTCCCTATAGTGTGGATCAATCAATATATCTATTCTTATTTACAATAAGAGAATTACAAAGTAACTGAGTCCAAGGGCTTTTTGGCAGTGTGATGGCTAAAATTCCCAATGGTTTGCTGCTTCTTTCCAGCAAATGAAAAATGAGCTATATGATCTAGCTTATAGATCAAGGACAACATGTAATTACTAGTACTTTGAAATGACAAGTGTACTATGAAGAAACTGTAGCAGGTGAATTTTCATTTGAAAAACTCTTCAATTAGAAGTTTCCTGCACAGTGTATAAAAAAGGTCTGGATTTAACTCCTAGGATGATTGGCCTGCTGAATATTGCAGTGAAAGAGTGAACTGGGCATTTGAGGAAGATGCACTTTCTTGATAAAAATCAGAATCCTAACTGAAATTTTCAGTGCACTGTGCCACACAAGAACAGCTTGATGGAACCATAATGCTGCTCTCCCTGTGTCGCAGAGGCAATGTTTTAACAGTCTATGTTTGTTTTGCAGGTCTTCTGAGATCATTTTAAAAGAAGGAGTTAGTCTTGTTTCTATGGAAACTAACTATTCTGTAATCCTGTTAAACAAGACAGTTTGCAACATGTTATTTTATTCAAGATTAATAGTCTTTGCAATACATCACTGATAAATTTTTTTATCTGGATTCCAACATCTGCCTGAGAAAATTCCGAGTCTGTGACGGCTCCATAAGAAAAGGATCAGCTGGCCACAGTGCACAGAAGCTTCACTGCAAGCAGGTTCATCCACTGGAAATCAGAATGTCCGCTACTTCAGGAAAAAGGGAGTCTGCCCAGAACTCAGGAAAAACATTTTTACTTTGAGCAACTGAGGAGACATGGGCATTTGCCTAATTAGCTTTTATTTGCATTTCTTTGAACTTCTGGATGTTCTTCACTGTAAAGAGATTAATGTGTTCAACACTGAATTAGTTTAAATAGTAAGAAACAGAAAACATGTGTTGTCTCTTTTACCTACTAGTTGGGAATATTTATGCAAGGACACCAGACAATGTATTTTACTATTAGGTCACCACTGCCTATCACAATAACCAACACATAGGCAAAAAAAAAAAAAAAAAAAAAAGCAGTAATTTTAATATGATAGCAATATCAGCCACCACTTTTATTGAGCAACAGTTATGTTCCAAATAGTGTGCTTAATGTTTTGCATGAATTATCTCATTTAATTCTCACTACAGCCCTATGAGTAGATACTTTGATTAGCTCCAAAGCACAGAGAAGAAAACTGAAGTTTAGTAGGGCTAGGAGACTTGGCCAGCAATGCACAGCTACTAAAATAGCCAGAAACTGGATTAAAAGTTTGGTCTGATTCCAAAGTCTGTGATCCTGACACTGTGCTATGCTGCACAGTGCTGAATGAGTAAATAAGTAATGCTCTAACTCCTCTGGGCCTTTGTTTCCTTCTCTCTAAAATAATGAGATGGTCCCTACCTCACAGATGGCTTGTAATGATTCCATGGTTTACTTTATATGCCACAAAGAAGTATAAAAATTCTACCACTGATATTACTGCTGGTTTTCTGCATTTGCAAACAAGATACCACCTGGATACAGCAACAAAAACAATGCTTGAACTTCATATTTTTTTGCATGTAGGTAAATTGCTTTTAATAATAATGTCTTAAGAGCTTCACATAGACAGTGAATCACAAAGAATCATGAGTATGAATAAGTATTCTTATATATAAGAATATATAATAGCTCCTTTACATATTCTTTTATTACCTACTAGGGGCCCAGTGCACAAAAATTTGTGCACTCGGGTGGTCCCTCAGCCTGGCCTGTGCCCTCTCGAAGTCTAGGACCCCTCTGGGGATGTCCATCTGCTGGCATGCCTGGTCAGCCTGGGTGAGGGGCTGATGGCTGTTTGAAGGCTGGCCAAGCCCCCTCACCCCATTGGGGTGTAGCCAGCCTGGGTGACGGGCTGAGGGCCATTTTCAGGCTGCCCACAGTCCCTTCAGGTTTTGGGTCCCTACTGGGGTACCTGGCCAGCCTGGGTGAGGGGCTGATGGCTGTTTGCAGGCTGGCCAAGCTCCCCAGTGGGAACCCTCACCCCATTGGGGTGTGGCCCGCTTGGGTGATGGGCTGAGGGCTGTTTTCAGGCTTTCAGTCTGCCCATAGCTCCCATTTACCCAATGTCCCAGCAAGGCTGGCTGGAAGCAGGTTTCTGGGGTTTATTTATCTTCTATAATTGATACACTATTCCTTTAAGCCAAGGCCTAGGCAGATAACGAAGCCTCCTGTCTGCTTCAGCTCCGTTGCTTCTAAAATTGAAAGAATGTTGCCTTAGTAGACTCTAGGCAGGCAGTTTCTTCCATCGCTGATGCAAGGGAAGCCTGCTGTTTGCTTCAGCTCCAAGGCTTCTATAATTGCAACAATGTTGCCTGGACCACAGAGAGGCCCAGCCAGCCAGCCCGCAGACAGCTTACTCCTGGTGCAACGGAAGCCTCTGTTTACTCTAGCTCCATGACTGCCGGCCTCCATCTTGGCTGGGTTAATTTGCATACAGCCACTCTGATTGGCTGGTGGGCATGGCTTAGGTGTCCCATAGAAATGGTCAATTTCAATATTACTCTTTTATTAGATTAGATGTCTGTATCAAGTGCCTACAGATCTGAGGACTAGAAAATGTCTCCATAAAACTGAGAGCATCCTTTAGCCAGAGGGCAGCGAGCTTTGGAACTATGCATTGTGGGTTTCTGCTGATGCCACAGTTCAGGACAGAGCGGTGGAGAGCAGCAGGCAGCACAGAGCACCTAGCCCGCGTTGGTTAATCGCTGACATGGCTGATGATGACATGTATCATTGTACACACAGGTGTTGTAGTACCACGGATGGCCCTTTGTTTCTGGAGACAGTTGGCATTTCTAAGTGCTGTCGCTCTTTGCAGGTCACTGTGCTATGAGGATGACATTCGGATGCTGGAGTAGAATCAGAGAACCAAAGACCTCAACTGCTCCACCTCCATCCTACTGAGCTGCCTGCGACTGTGACCAGTTTGGGACAGAACCCAGGCTGGAGAGGCTCACAGTATAATAGCTCCAGCTCCAAGTTCCAGCTCCACCCCTAATCAGTTGTAAAATCTCGGACAAACTACTTAACCTTTACACATTTTGGTCCCTTAACCCTACTCTCCTGAATCTTCTCTTAAAATAAGGGCACATTCAGGAAAATAGCCCTTCAAACAAACACTTTAAGATAAATGTGGCAAATAAGGTTTATTCCAAACCAAGTCAAGCGACCCAAGTCTGGTGGGAGCTGCTTTAGAAGAAGGTGAATCAGCCGCATTCCAGCGCCCATCTGAGGAGGGCGTTTCGGGATGCTGCTGCTGTCACTCTGGAACCAAATGCCCTGAAAAGGCAGTACTATCTAGAGCAGATCATGTTACAGCATATATTTGGAATTGCTACTGTGTGGAACCAGCTATTCTCCGGCTTCCATATTTTATAGCATAAGGAAGAACGTAATTAGAGATGCATTCAACTTGGGAAGACTTTTCATCAGTTCAAACATGTTTTACCATATTGTCCTTTTTGAAAAGCCCAGGATTAACGGTTATTTTGGCCTTCACTCCAGCTTCCACTTTCCTGTCCCTTCCAGATACCCCTCACTCCTATCAGTGGGTCTCTCAACAGTTCCCAAATGAGTGGGGATCACACTAGTCTCCACCCATGCCTTTGCTGGCAAAGTTTCTACTTTCTAACACATCGCTTGCATTTTCATTCTAGCAAAGTAATAATGCAGGTAAACTCAGGCAGTCCCATGGCCAGCACCATTTCTGCCCCACCCCATCTCATTCCTCAGAGGCAGACACTGACTCTTAACTGTCCATATATTCTCAATACCTCCACATTCCTAAATAACTTATGCATACTGTTCTCTTGAATTTTAAACAGTATCTACTGACTAACTATTGCAGTAGAAGAGAATTTCAGTTTTCTTACTATATCCTCAATATTTTTAATCACATTTTTAGTCACTATTGGACTCTGTTAATATTGTTTATGCTGACCAAGTTGCAAACTATTATTATGGTTCTCTCTTGTATAACATTTTCTCCCTAGAGTTAATAATTATCTCATTTTGTCATTACTTTTTAAAATTTCGTTATTTGCTTTCCATATCCTCTGAAAAGCTGCATACTATGATTTTACTCTTGGTCAAACCTGTCAGATTTCCTACGAAGTCCTTTCTCTCCAGGAGACCTCCCTCTCCCAAATCTGGTATGGGCCGAGCCTGGCTCTCCTTGCCTCTCTCATGTGAATTCTTTGTTTCCAGACTCCACTGTCTTCCTCTTTCTTCCTTTAGCTTTTAATTTCACAGAGAACTTCTTCTAGGTTCCTCTTGAAATAGGGCACTTGGAAAGGCATAGTATTGAAATCGTACATGCCTGAAATATTTTTATCCTACCTCATCTTGACTCATAATTTTTCTTGGTTCAGAAGTCTATGCTGAAATCATTTTTTTTCAGATTTTTATAAATCTCTTCCACTGTCTTCTAACATCTAATGTTGGGACTGAGCACTGCAATGCCATCCTGATTCCCAGGCCTTTAAATGGGATCTGCTTTTCTTCTCTCTGGAAGTTTTTAAATCTCTTTTTAATCCGTGTGTTGTGACTTTCATTCATTACACTGTGTATTCAACAGGCATTTTCAATCAACAAATTCATCTTTCAGTTCTAGTGACATTTTTTGTATTATTATGTTAACTCCTTTCTGCCCTCCTGCTTGTCTTCCAGAACCTTCTTTTTGACACTGGTGCTCCTGGAGGTTTGCTATCACCTCTTCTGTTGTCCACCTCTTCACTCCACTTTCTGGAAAACTTCCTGTGTTTGAAATCATCTTCACTCTTACTCTTTCTGCAATTCCTATCAGTCCAATGTTGAATTGGTCCTCTAATTTTCTTAACTCTTTTCCTTCATTGCTCTTTTTTTAAGCCTTTTAAACCTCATTTCTGAAAGATTTGTTTAATTTTTACATGTTACTATTTTGTTTTTGTTTTTTATTTTATGAAAGTTTATTACTGTTTTGGGATCATCTTATAGCATCCTAAATCTTGCTTATAAATACAAAAAAAAAGTCTCATCTTTTGGGCCTCTCTCTCATTTCTTCTATTCTCTGCTTTTTTTTACTATTGCTTCTTTGTCTTTTATGTTTCAGAGCCATGTGGAGAAGCAGGCCTCTTCTTTCCACTTTTGCACTTTTACACAGTTCCTCAACTTTGGGCCTGATGCCTCACTCCTGTCCCCCTAGTTACAGGTCTAGTGTCCCAGAGCTGGGCAGAGGCAGGGTATGAGGATAAGCACTCACTAGGCAAATGAGGGTTCTCATTCTTAAAAAATTTTCCAGTAACCCCATCTTTTCATTCCTAACTCATTCCTCTTCTCCTAGCCTCACACTTTCTTGGCACCTGGTGCATCCAATTACGGAAACCTTCTGGGAACCAGCTGAATGGATTGGTTTGTGTCTCATCAGCATTCTCTCGGTATGCACCCATGCTGCATAGATGCAGCTGCACCGATGCTGGTTTAGAGTTACTGATGTGCCTATTGCTCCTTTTCCTTGTTTTGTCTTAAATTTTGTGTTTGTTTTTGTGGGATTTTTTTTCTAAGAGGAAGAGGAGCAGAAATATCTTTATTCCACTTTAAAACCATTATTCTCCTCTAAAAACTTTTGTAGGATGCTCTGAGTCATATTTTTCTTTCTAATCGCCAAAATCTTGAAGTCAGAGCATAAGTGGCCACTGTGACTTCTCAATTGTTGTGAACTTGTCTGTGTCATTTCACTGTGGTCTGGCCAATCTCTAACTGTTTCCATCTATGTCTCCCTGCTTGTGGGACTTTTCTGAAACTGCAGAAGGCTATTCTACCTGTATATACATGGCAGTCCAGAAAAAGACTATCAACCCCTAGAAGCATTTCTCCATGAATGACACTGTGAGCCGATATAGAAATACTCCATTCCCTTCCCCCTTAGGTGACATAACACTGAAGTGTGAGTGCTGTGTTGTTGGTTTTTTCCATAGTTTTTCCATAGAATTAACTCCAGTTGCTCACGATGGTGGATGGCTTATAAGACCCACTTGTGGGGGAACCAAATCTAAAACAATTGGCAGCATCAGTGCTCCTAAGAAGAGCTTCAGAAATTGGGTCAATCCTTAACCGGTTTGGCTCAGTGGATAGAGAGTCAGTCTGCAGACTCAAAGGTCCCAAGTTCTATTCCAGTCAAGGTCATGTAGCTTAGTTGCGGACACAACCCCGATGGGGAGTGTGCAGGAGGCCGCTGATCAATGTTTCTCTCTCATCAATGTTTCTAACTCTCTATCCTTCTCCCTTCCTCTCTGTAAAAAATAAAAAAATATATTTAAAAAAAGAAAGAAAGAAATTGGGTCAATCAAGACCAGATGCCAACTGGAACTCCATTGCTGTTGACGAGTGGGGTTTTGACGGTGCCCAGATACAGCATCACAATGACTCAGACTGTCATCCACAGTGAGAGGAGATGGAGTCCAGATGGCAGGGGACACCTAGAAATCTCTCCAGCATATTAGGTACATGATCATCTTAAGCACCATGGAGTTGGTGGTGTGCTCTTAGGTGCCACTGATCACTGAAGGGAGAAAATGACAGGCTCCTATCACACCAGTTACGGTCATAGTAGCAAACCAGAAATCTACCCCAATGGTAGTAAAAAGGACCTTCAACTTCTGCCCATATTCTTGTCCCCAAGACAGGAATCAATGAATGGGCTGAGGGCAGAAGTAGTATGCAGCTTCCTTTATCTCTAGGATAAAGCCTTAAATCTCTCACTTCCTCAGCAACTCTCCAATGCCCCCAAATACATTTTTTCCTCTCCATTTTACCTGACTTTTTTAGTTATTCTCAGTAAAAATATTTGTCTGCCAGAAGCAACTCCATCATCATTGTTTTTACTTAATTTAAACTTTTTCCATAAAAAAATCTATTCTTGCATATCTCAAGTAACTTTAGTAAAAATTGTTTATCATGTGCAGTAAAAATTCTATCAATAATTATATTTAGAGTGGAGTTAGTGTTTTGGGATATTTGAAATTGCTTAGGATATAAAATAATTTTTACTGTGAGAAATGTCCTAGATGTATAGACTATTTGTCTTTTTTTTTTTTTTTTTTTTGCCATTTTCCCACAAAATGCCAATATGTCCCAGTCATTATGGCAACCAAAAGATTTCACTACAAGTTTCCAAATTCCTATGAAGTCAATGTCCTTCCCCTGAGAACCATGGTGTGGTCTATGACCACCCCAGTAACCCCAAGTCAGTGGTTATTTCAGGAGCCTACACAGCCAACCAGCTCATGGCCTTTCTCTAGCCTAAGTTAGGTCCAGTGGTAGGCTTATCACCTAGTTGGTCCCACAAAAGTGACTCTTTCCATTATTGTAGCATCCTTTGTGCCTCCACGCCCTTCCTCTCTCCAAAGAAAGGAAGTATGTAGCCTTGTTGCACTATTCATAGTGAGCCATATTAGTCCTACAGTGGGAATTATGCTTGCAGTGGCACCAGGTCTATGAAGGTAGACTGAACACACCCTGGGTTCTCAATGTCATAGTTGTGCTTCTAAGTCAACCAACCTTCAAGCCAGCCCACCCTATCTCTGAACTGCTAAGTGTGCAAGTTACATTATTGCTTAAGGTAGTTTGAGAAAAGCTTTCTCTAACTTTCAGTTTAAAGCATCTGAACTGATGCCAGTGGAAAGAGAAGCTCAGCTTCTTCTCTGTAAATACCGAGCAGTCTAGGTCTGGCCCCACGTCCATGGTCTGTTCAGCAAAACAAAATTCCTGTCTTCCACCCTTAGAAGACAGTTTATCAACCACCTGTGGCCAATTAAACATTGCAATGGAGTTCCCCAGGGAAACAGAAATATATATGCACACACAGAAAACTATATATATATTTGGATTTATTATCTTAACTAATAAAAGCGTAATATTGAAATTAACCATTTCTCTGAGACAGGGTAAGCCATGCCCACCAGCCAATCAGAGCAGCTGTATGCAAATTAGCCCAGCCAACATGGCGGCTGCCACTCACAGACCTGAGTAAATGGCAGCTTCCACTGCAGCAGGAGTGAAAGTGAAACTGCGGCCCGCTCCTGCTTAAACTGGCTCTAGCGAAACAGAAGTTTGCAACAATATAACTATCATAGAATCCTCGGGAGCTGAAGGAAACAGCAGGCCTAAGAGTAACATTGTCTCATTATAGACACCCCAAGGTGAAGCAGAGAGGAGGCTTCATTAGTAGTTAGTAGGCCGGCTTAAAGGAACAGCATCAATTATAGAAGATAAACAAACCCCAGAAACCTGCATCCAGCCAGTCTTGCTGGGACATTGGGTCAATGGGAGCTGTGGGCAGCCTTAAAGCCTGAAAGTGCCAATCAGCCCGTCACCTATGCTGGCCACAACCAAATGGGGTGAGGGACGTTCCTGGGGGGCTTGGCCAGCCTGGAAACAGCCATCAGCCCGTCACCCAGGATGGTCAGGCACGCCAGCAGGTGGACATCCCCAGAGGGGTCCCAGACTGTGAGAGGGCACAGGCTGGGCTGAGGGATATCCCGAGTACACAGAGCAGCTGCAGGGAGGAACAGTGCAGGACCCAGGACCCATGAGTGGGAAAGAGGCAGCAGGGTTGGTGGTCTGCTTGCCGGCTGCCCAGGCCCCTTGCAGGGCACCAGGGAACGGGAAAGAGGCAGCGGGGGTCGGGGGCCTGCTTGGAGGCTTCCCAGGCCCTTTGAGGGGCATTGGGGAGTGGGAAAGAGGCAGTGGGGGTCAGGGGCCTGCTTGGCTGCCTTCCAGGACCTTTGCGGGGCACAGGGGAGTGGGAAAGCAAGGCAGCAGGGTACCGGTGAGTGAGAAAGAGGTAGCGGGGGCGTCTTGGCCTGCTTGGTGGCTGCCCAGGCCCTTTGCAGGGCACCAGGGAGCAGGAAAACAAGGCTGAAGTGGCCGGGGTCCTGCTTGGCAGCTCCCCAGACCCCTTGGCGGCACCAGGGAGTGGGAAAGTAAGGCAGCAGGGGACTGGTGAGTGGGAAAGAGTCAGTGGCCTGCTTGGTGGCTCCCCAGGCCCTTTGGGGGGCACTGGGGAGCGGGAAAGCAAGCTCTTGGGGGCTGCGGGCCTGCTTGGCGGCTCCCCAGGTCCCTTCCGGGGATCAGGGAGCAGGAAAAGGCTGGCCTGACCACAAGGCGGGGTTTTCCCTGCTTTCTGGTGGCTGGAGGAAGATGGGCAGTAGGCAAGCTTGGGAGGCAGGCAGCACCCAGACCTGGCCACAGCTCAAAAAAAGAGAACAACATTCAGGGGAGGGCAAGAGTTTGAGAGATCAACATAGAGGGGATGCCTGCTCCAAGCCTTGACGGTGTGCCTGGGGGCAGGCCCCCAGCAGGTAGACACACACAGGAGGACTGCTCCGAGCCTCAGATGCAGCTGGGGGCAGGTCCCCAGTGGTGACACACACACACACACACACACACACACACACACACAAAAGGCGCCTGGCAGACTGGGGCCATCATAGGACATCCACTGAGGGGTTCCAGACTGTGAGAGGGGCAGGCTGGGCTAAGGGACCCCCCTCACCCCCCTGCACAAATTTCGTGCACTGGGCCCCTAGTAGGAAATAAGCTCATGTGACTATGGAGGCAGGCAATTTCCAAAGATTCACAGGAGAGCTCACAAGCTAGAGATAGAAGAGTTTCATTCCAGTCAGAGGGTTTCATTCCAGTCTGAGTTCATAGGCCTGAGAACTGCAGGAGCCAAAAGCATGGCTTCCATCCTTATCTGAAGTTGAACAGGATGAGTACTGTTCCAGGTCCAGTCCAAACTGGGACAAAGAGCCAATGTCCCACTTTTCAAGCAGTTAGGCAGGAAAAGCTTCTTCCTAACTCAAGAAAGGATTAGCGTTTGTTTTCTATTCAGGCCTTCAATGGGTTGGGAGGACAATCTGCTTTAGTCAGTGTTGGAGAAGGTCACCCAGAGGACTTGACCTCCAGAACTGCTAGTCAAGGTGGCCCAGAGTAGGTAAATGAGGAACTCACATCCTCCTACAACCACACCAAAATTACAACTAAACTACAGAACCACCTGTAGTTTAGAACCATCATTCAGAACCACCTGAAATCTATCTGAGCAGAAGTCCGACAACTAGGGATTTAAAGAAGTACCACATCGGGCCTGGTAGGGGTGGAAACACAGAACGAGCTGATCCCATACCCACATGTGGCAGATAAAATCAGGAGGGATATCTCAGCTGCAAAGGTCCCCCCTGAGGAGTGAAGGGGTTCCAGACTCACACCATGTCCCCAGCCCAGGGTTCCAGGGCCAGGAAGAGCCCTTAAATTCTGACTGTAAAAAACAGTAAGGATTGTGGCTAGCTTCTCTACAATGTCAAGAAGGAAAAATCCCTTAAATAAACCTTTTCACAATGCAGTTACATGTTTCACAGCTTTGCTCTCTAGGTGTGTACTCATTTACGCGCTGCTGGAAAACCGCTGAGCTTTTATACTCATTGCTGTTCTACATACTAAGAAGCTGGGAGTGTGCCCTATCCTTTGGGAGTAAAGCTTCAAGTAGTCTCATTCTCTACCCAGCTGAGATTTTATTGCTTTTGGTCAAAGATCACTGGGAGAGTCACATCATTCATGAGTTTTTTTTAAAACCTCAGCACATTTCCCCAGATGTATAAATGTGGATGCATATTTAATGAGTTCCTACATTATTGAGAGCAAAGAAGAACAATCTAAGCGTGATTTAATAACAGCCTCTAAGACGTGCAGTCGTGGCGCTGGAGATATGACCTCAGGGCTTGGCACAATGACAATGGGAGGAGAGAGAGGGATTTGAGTCAGGGAAAATTTAAACTGGTCAAAAATAAACTCCTCTGCTTCACCAGCACTCTCAAATTCCCCTTCCTTCCCCACTCCACAACTTCACTTCACACCTCCGCTTACAAGCCTGGGTTAGTAGGTGAGGTTCAATCAACCTCTTGGATTGTTTTTTCAAGATTCCATATTTGAGCATTCCATTTAGTGTCCAAACTACCTGTGTATAAGTCTCAAAATGTTAACCGCTTCATTTGCTTACCAATAGAGAATGAGCATTAACGCAGGTACCAAAAGAATTACAAAATTGATTCCAAGAGAATTTGAGAGACTAAGATTTGTATTGTCAATGGAAAAAAGAAATTCTAAAATTAAACTACTACATTAAATGTCAAATTGTCCAATCTCTTCCAGGACAATGAAACCAGAATCTTTGGTGTTATCTTCTCTGCAGAAAATGAAAAATTTCATCTAAATGATTATATCTTATTAAGTTTACAGAATGGTCTACTCAATTGTATCAAATTTATTCTCCAGAGTTAAAGTATCTTTTAAGACCCATTAGATGATTTCTCTTCCCATGACATTAAATCTTCACATAATCATCTTTTTGCCCCAATTCTCTCAATACCCTCAGCCAAAGTCCTCCAAGAATACACCTAGAGTTGAACCAGTTGGGTTTATTACTCACTGTAACGAGGGACAGTGCTCACCATAGAGAACTATGGGTGTCTCAGTAAGAGGATACGGGGAAGAGCCCTAACCGGTTTGGCTCAGTGGATAGAGCATTGGCCTGCGGACTCAAAGGTCCCAGGTTTGATTCCAGTCAAGGGCATGTACCTGGGTTGCGGCACATCTCCAGTGGGAAGTGTGCAGGAGGCGGCTGATCGATGTTTCCCTCTCGTCGATGTTTCTAACTCTCTATCCCTGTTCCTTCCTCTCTATAAAAAATCAATAAAATATATTTTAAAAAAAAGATTTTGGGGGAAGGCTTCTAAGAAAGCCAGGGTTTGCCCTAGATTGGGTGCTGTCAAAAGGCAGGGACAATTCTATGGTTGGGGGTTTCATTGAGTCACATCTATAGTGGAAAAAAGAGACCAAGAACACTGTTTGATGATAAAGAAACAGC
This sequence comes from Murina feae, assembly GCA_004026665.1. NCBI lineage: Eukaryota > Metazoa > Chordata > Mammalia > Chiroptera > Vespertilionidae > Murina > Murina feae. The sequence continues at coordinate 4,044 of PVJC01025475.1, read as the reverse complement.
AGACACTCATTTTGGTGGGAAGGGGGTATTTGCTGTTTTGTGAATGGCACAGTGACCTTGTATTTTGTCTGTGCTTAAAACTGATCTTGTTTTGTCTCATTTTATCAGAGTAATCTTGATTTCATTTTCCCTGAGTAACCTTGCCTGAAGTTGAAATTCTGTGAGACGGTTTATATCTAATAGGAGAATAACATGGCCTTGCTGTGAATGCCAGGCCAGCTTATGAATATGGGGAACTGATTTTTTTTTCTTTCTCTTTCCAACTTTTGGATAATTTTTCTCCACATCATAAGTATATGAATAAATGAATGATTTGCAAGAATATATTTAATTGAAGAAAGTAAAGTTACGTTGGTCGCACCTGGGAATTATGAAATAAAATTCAAATCTGCTCACATTACTGCACCTTCATCATCATCAAGAATTGTCTTTTCAGTGTTCAGCCGCCTCAGGGAATCCTGAGGGACAGCACAAGGTGAGGAGCGGCTGCTGGACACTGAGGAAAGCTCCAGCCCATTGACGTGAGCTCCCTCCTCTTTCAGAGGCGACCTCCCTTTCTTAGTGATGCCCACAGTGGGCAAGACCACGTGGCTCATGGAGACACTGAGTGTATTTACACTGGCTCAGCCACAGCCAGCACCATGGGAATGCTCAATGCCAGGAAGCTCTGAATCGCTGTCTCAACACTTTTCTCTAGTTGAGCATCCACAGTGACACCCTGGTGAAGGGGTTCACCATTGAAACCCTTCCCAGACTCCTCTCTGCCCCTCCCTAATGGAGCCCCCTGAATGCCTTTGGCTCCTCTCTGACTGTGGGACATACACTTCCTTGACACAGGAGCTCTCAGGGTGATTCATTAACATGACAACCTGGCAACTGAGCAGAGCTTATGCACAGCCTCAGCTCTGGCACCTTTGAGACTCCTGTGACATTGCTGGCTTCCAACTATGTGCTGGCTTCTGGCACAATTCTTGTTTGGCTGCTGTTAGCAACCATTGCATGTTCCTTATCTTGCTCAGAGTTTTAAGAACTTACCCAAGATCACACAGATAATACAGAGCAGGATCAGGATTCGAACCCATGTCTGACTGACAGCCCCACCTTTTCTCTACCTTATAGAAAATCCCACTGGATTAAAAACAAGTCTGGGGTTTAAAAATGGCGGCAGACAGGAAGGAGATGAGGGATAGGGAGTGAGTGAGAGAGTGAATGAAAAGAGAGTGTGTGGAGGTGTATGGTGTGTGTGTGAGCAACTGAGGGACAGTTGAATCCAGCAGGAGCGGCAGGAGCTGGAAGCCAGGCTCTCTGAGACAGGGAGAGACTGCCACTGCTGCGAACACTCCCCGGACTGCGGACTGCAGGACTTGGGCGGGGAGCCCAAACCATCCTGAAGGGGAGATCAGCCTCTTCTGCGAACTCATCAGCACCACCACCCAGACAGGCCTGGGACACTGCCTGCACGACCTGATAGCCACTCCAGCAAAAAACCCCGGGATCTCCACTGCCAAGGGAGCACGGTGCCTACGGCAGTAAGTGCAGCCTCCCCCCCCCCCCCAGCAGCAAACTTCCAACCTTGCATTCACGCATCTCCAACTCCCAGCCCCCCACATTGGTGGTGGCGTTGCGCAGAGCGTGCGGAGGCATGCGCGACCCAGTGGACTTTCCCAGGGAGACAGTTTGCTGCCATACCGGCGCTTAGAAGCTTACAAAGTGCCCCGAGGTGCCCGCGGCCCAGTGGACTTTCCCAGGGAGACAGTTTGCTGCCGTACCAGCACTTAAAGGCTTACAAAGTGCCCCGAGGTGCACGCGGCCCAGCAGACTTCTCTGGGAAGCCACTGTGGGCCCCAGCTCAACACAGTCACACGTATCTGTGCGCAGGTCACCCAGTTGTGCGGCTCCAGGGACTTCTCTTAGGAGACACTGAGAGCCCCAGCTGGATGTGATTTTCTGTCTACCTCACAACTACAGAACTCTGGACACCATAGTCACGCCTTGCCAGAATACAGGCCCCCTGAGTCCCAATACTCCAACAGACGGTTCCTGAGTGCCACTGTGAGTCCCCACTGGGCACGCGCAATTTCAATCAAGAGCACAAGACCAAAAAAAAAATTGGGACAACCCCTCCACGGCTGCTGACTTCTAGACACCTCAGTTGCGCCGTTCCAGCTCGCAGACTTACATCAAAAGAACCCAAAAGCTCAAGTAGGGAGCTACACAGATTGCCAAACTCAGAAGACCCGAGAGGTCACACAAGTAGCACCATCCCCAAAAGAAACTGGGTAGCAAAACAACTGGAGCTACAATTAAAACATTACAGCAAAACACGGGAAGACAAAAAGGCAATCCACAAAGGAAAGAAAAAGAGGAATCACCAGAAATGGAGTTAAATGAAATAGAGGCTACTAACTTATCAGAGAAAGAATTCAGAGTAATGGTTATAAGGATGCTCAAATGGCTGGAAGACAAATACACACAACTCAATGAGAATTATAAGGAGCTGAATGAGAATGTCACCAATATGAAAAGGAACCAAGAGGAAATAAAGAACAACATAGCTGCAATAAAGAACACAATGGAAGGATTAAATAGTAGACTGGAAGAGGCTGAAGACCGCATCAGCGAATTAGAAGACAAGGTAGGAAAAAAACACACAAACACAGGAGCAACTGGAAAAAAACTTAAAAAGCAAGAGGAGAGCCTACGGGAGCTCTGGGACAACACAAAACGAAACAACATTCACCTAATAGGGGTACCAGAAGGAGAGGAGGAGAAGCAAGGAATAGAAAACCTGTTTGAAGAAATAATGACAGAAAACTTCCCTGATGTTGGCAAGGGAAAAACTATACAAGTCCAAGAAGCACAGAGAGTGCCAAACAAGATGAATTCTAAAATACCAACACCAAGACACATCATAATTAAATTGGCAAACACCAACAACAAAGTAAGAATCTTAAAGCCAGCCAGAGAGAAACAGAAAATTACCTACAAGGGATCTCCTATTAGAATATCAGCTGACTTCTCAACAGAAACACACCAGGCAAGAAAGGAATGGAATGAAATATACAAAGTGATGCAAAGCAAGGGAATGAATCCAAGAATACTATACCCAACAACGCTATCATTCAAAATTGAAGGGTGAATCAGAAGCTTCACAGACAAAAAAGGGCTAAGAGAGTTTATTACTACCAAGCCAGCAATGCAAGAAATGCTAAAGGGACTGCTGTAAAAAGAAGAAACAAAAATACAAGAAGAAACTCAAACATTAAGGATAAAAAATGACCACAAACAAATACTTTTCAAAAATAACATTAAATGTAAATGGACTGAACACTCCAATCAAAAGAAACAGGGTAGCTCAATGGATAAGAAAACAGGACCCATCTATCTGCTGTCTGCAAGAGACCCACTTCACAAAAAAGGATTCACACAGACTGAGAGTGAAGGGATGGAAAAAAAATTTTCAGGCAAATGGAAATGAGAAAAAAGTTGGGGTAGCAATACTTATTTCTGACAAAATAGACCTCAAAGCAAAGGCCATAAAAAGAGATAAGAAAGGCCACTAAATAGTACTAAAGGGAACAATTCAGCAAGAAAATATAACTCCGGTAAACATATATGCACCCAATACAGGAGCACCCAAATATATAAAGCAACTTCTGGAAGACATAAAGGGAGAGATTGATAGCAATACAGTCATAGTAGGGGACTTTAATACCCCACTGACACCATTGGATAAATCCTCTAAACAAAAAATCAGCAAAGAAACAGCAACTCTAAATGACTCACTAGATCACATGGACTTAGTTGACATCTTCAGAATATTTGACCCCAAAGCTACAGAATACACATTTTTCTCCAGCGCACATGGGACATTTTCAAAAATAGACCATATATTAGGACACAGGCAAAGTCTCTTCAAGTTCAAGAGAATAGAAATCATAACAAGCATCTTCTCAGATCATAATGGAATAAAACTAGAAATCAACTACAATAAAAATACTGGGGAAAAATCAAACACTTGGAGGCTAAATAGCATGTTATTAA
>PVJC01025474.1:0-24728 GCA_004026665.1 Murina feae | reverse complement strand
TCAAATCCAGCTAAGGAAAATGAAAAGCACATTGCTACAAAACTCAGTAGGTTTTGTTTTTTACATCCTCACGCAGCTATGTTTCAAGTTGCTAGCTGAGGTCTCTTGGTTAGCTCTTCCCTAGAGAATTCCCTAAACAAGCCTGCACACTTTGCAATTAAGCCATGGTGAACTTAGCCCTGACCTGTGGCTCTGAGTGTCCATGCCAATACCAAAAACAACTGGATGAAAAATGGAGAAAGGAGACAGCAGAATTTCTGGTTTTGTTTTAATGTCTCATCGCCACTATCCAAACAAATGTTACTGGGTTTTCTCTCAAATCAGGTCAGACATATGCTTGATGATCTGATGGGCAGAGGCTTTATCAAGCACTGCCACCTACCTCTGCCTCTTATTTCTCTGTTATCGACACTCTGCTCCTATAGGTAAGTGCTCAATCTTTCATTCAGCATCCACTTATCGAGCACCTTTCATTGATTAGATGCTGTGATCAACTTTGGAAATGTGGAATAAATAAGTATAAATCAGTGACATCAACAGTGCTAACAGCAGAGATAGATGTCTAAATATTATGAGTGTGATTTTTTTTATATTAAAGAAATTCAAAAGTCGCCACCATATATGTATGTGTAAAATAAATGTCAAGGACAGAACAGCTCTCCTCTCCTACTACACAAGCCAGGATATACTTCATAGATTAAGTGCTTTTACATGAGTGAATGATGAATTCTTTAGTCTTAAAGAATGAATACCATATAAAGCAGGGCAGTTATGAGCATGGGTTTCAGGAAGAGTCAGATTGGGTTTGGAATGATACTCTGCCCCTGGCTAGCACTGTGATCTTGGGTAAGTTAATTAACTTTCCATTTTCCATTTCAGTTTTCTCATAAATAAAATGGTCTTTTAAGAATTAAATTAGATGAAATTATGTGTATTTAGTACTGTGCTTCTAAAAAGAGAAATCCTCAAAGTGTAGATATTAGCATTACAGTTACTTCTGATAGGGAAGTGACAAGTGTGGTTTGAGCAGAACAGTACATTTAGGAGCATGGAAAATCATGACATACTCTTAAAATTGAAAAACTGAAATCTGATCAGGGCATTGAGTGTTCTACGTCAAGATGCATGGTAGGAAGCCTAATAGGTATTTAAGGAGATGAGGTTGGAGAGGAGACGAGATCACTGCGAGGGAAGGACTGTGGCTGTCAAGGAATCATGTGTACAAATGGGTGGTGTGGTCACTTGACAATAGAAATGGTCCACTGAGTGTCCTAAGAAGATCCAGTAGAATATAAGAAGATGTGTAAATGCCATGGTCACATCTGATTCTGCATTTCTGGTGAGAACCTAATAGAACTCCTTTCTCAGAGTAGATGCTCTACAAATACTTGCAGAATGAGCCAGTGCCTAAGTGGCTGTGACATCCAGAAGACAAACAACAGAACCTGTGCTAGCAGTCCAAGTGAATACCAATCATTTGACCTATGTCAATGGCAACAGTAATATTTCATGAAAAAACTGGGAGGAAGAAGTTTTAGGACTTGGTCACTCATTGTTTATGGGTGGCGAGGAGAAGGATGGACAGCATCGAGGATAATCCAGAAGCTAGCATGGATCTCTAGGCAGAATCACAAAGCAACAGAATTTATAGTGAATAAACTCTCTTTAGCTTGTCCAGGTAGAATGTTTTGCCATATTTGTGCATAACACTGTGGAGGGGATCAAATGAAATCAAAGATTTACAAATATCTTTTAAGTTGTGAACCAACTGTATAATGGTGAAAGATATTTATTCATTCACAGATAGTTTGATTGCTTGTCATTATTCCAGGTGCTGGTGATATATAGCATCAATTAGACAATGACTCATTGCTCATGGAGTTTGCATTCTGTTGTGATAAGAACTGCTCTGATTTTAACCCATTGAGGACCAGTAGTTTTATTGCTAGCTTTACCCAGTGGCCAGATAAGTTTCTATTGAACAAGTACAAAAATTTTTCTACATAAGTGGTAAAGGCACGCTTTAGAATTAAATATCCATTGCATTTTTAAATTACTCATGTTCTTATAAACTAATATGTTTTTAATATTTTTATTGATTTCAGAGAGGAAGGGAGAGGAAGAGATAGAAACATCAATGATGAGAGAGAATCATTGATCGGCTGCCTGAACATGCCCCATACTGGGGATCAAGCCCGCAAGCTGGGCATGCCCTTGACTGGAATTGAACCTGGGACCCTGCAGTCCACAAGCCTATCCACTGAGCCAAACCAGCCAGGGCAGCTAATATCTTTTTAAAATGTGATACTTTGTAAAACACTGGGTAATATGAAGCGAGAATTCTCGTGATCCTTCCGCAATTAAGTTGGCCCAGAATCGGCACATGCCCCTCCACTCAGTAAGAGCTAATGTGAAGTGAACATTTTTTATTATACAACCAGTATTCTAGATAGAATTGTATTTAATTCTGGGAGAACCCTCAACATATGTATATAATTCTCAATTTGAAGATGAAAACATTGAAACTTTAAATATTTAAGTCGCATGTCAAGGTACACAGTGCTACAAAGTGGTAAAGCCAAGATTTGAAATTGGGTGCAGAGTGGGGGGATATAATAGGCTTTCTGGGGGGAGAAGGAGTAGAAAAACCCTGTAAAATTTGAAAATGGATAATAGTACAAATGTATAATTGGAAACTAAAATAAAATGATTTTTTAAATTTTCATAATATAACTATAAATTAAAAATTCAGGCAATCCCCCCAGGGGCATGGGTTTAAAAGACCAGGAACTCTCCTAGATGAGAGATTGACAAGACCTTTCATAAGGACCCTTCTGGTCAAAGAACCTCAGCCACTTACATTTTCACCTGAACTTATTAAGAGAAATGTCTCAACCACCCCACGAAGTTAAATATCCTTATTATAGTGATTGGGTATATTTCAGTTAAATAATAGCTGGGGGAGAGGACAATTAGCAGATGCAGTCAGGAGAGAAAAAGATGTTTTTAGATGAGATTGGAAATGAGATGGAGAGTCAATGAGACAGAAATATACAAGATACTTTTTTCCCCCTGAAGAATCCTGAATTCTGTTACTAATGATACCTGAAGATTGGGGAGGTCTCTGACCAGAAAAGGCACATTGAGGCCAATGAGGTTCAAGGACATTGAGACAAAGTCTAACCCTGGTCTCCTTCTACCTCGTTCTTTCTGGATAGCAGTGTTGTCGCTCTGTCCTTGGTGCGTGTGTCTGTTACTTGAATGGAGAAGGATGCAGGCATTGTGCTCTGTCAACAGTAAACAGACACTCAGCTCAAATTCTGGCTGCCCTTCTGTCCCTTCCACCTCTGACTGGTGTGGCTCAGTTGGTTGGGTGTCTTCTTGTACACTGAAAGGTTGCTGTCCCTCCCACCTCTGACTGGTATGGCTCAGTTGGTTGGGTGTCTTCCTGTGCACTGAAAGGTTGCTCTCCCTCCCACCTCTGACTGGTATGGCTCAGTTGGTTGGGTGTCTTCCTGTACACTGAAAGGTTGCTGGTTCGATTCTCAGTCAGGGCAATGCCCAGGTTGCCAGCTTTATTCCCGGTAGGGGGTGTGCAGAAGGCAGCGGATTGATGTTAAGCTCCCACATAGATGTTTCTCTCTCTGACTACTCCTCTCCTTCTTCCTTCCTCTCTAAATATCAAATTTTTTAAATTTTTAAAAAATTTTAGTCCCCAATTCCTGCAAGTGTGCTTCAGTTCACACCACTGTTTTGCCATCATTTTGGATTTGGAAATGTCTGGTCTTTTAACCTGGTTGAAGAAAAAAATGTGCCCATCTGTGGTTCTTCTCAGGATATGCTATACCTTTAGTTAAGAAAGGTAAAGGAAAATAGTAAAAATCTCTAGTGGTATAATGTTCTTAAGGTCCATCCATGTTGTTGCAAATGGTGCTATTTCATCCTTTCTTGTGGCTGAGTAGTATTGCCTTATCTATATGTACCACATCTATCGCAGGACATTTTGGTTGTTTCCATGTCTTGGCCACAGTGAATAAGGCTGCAATGAACATAGAGGTATAGCCATGATTCCAAAAATTTTTTGGGTATATACCCAGAAGAGGAATTGCTGAGTCAGTGAGAAAAATTTCATATATGTGAATGCAAACAGCAGCGTGGTGGTTGCCAGAGGGAAGGGGTCCTAATATATGGTGACAGGAGAAGATTTGACTTTGGGTGGTGGGCACATGGTGCAATATACAGATCTTGTAACATAGAAACCCATACCTGAAACCTATATGCTCATGTTGACCAATGTCACCCCAATAAATTTAATGAAAAAAATATCAGTGGGTCAGTAAGGGACAAAGAAAAAGGCTTGGTGTTCATATGAACTGGGTTAAAATTCTACCCCCAACATTTACTAACATGTGTCCATCTCATTCATCACTGTATTCATTGAACCAAGAATACCTCATGGCAACTCATAAATATTCATCAGAAAAGAAATGTGTGAAACAAACATGGAAAATTAGCTCCTCTAACAACATGGAAAATTCTGACCCAGCTCCTGATCCATGATCATTTTTTTTTTTTTGTGGAAAATCACATTTCCCTTCCTCTCATAATTAAAAAAGTTCAAATTCCAGCAATGCTATGTGTTGGCCCTCCCGTTGACTGAATTAAGCACCATCTCTGAGACCTGATTTTCTTTCTTATTGCTACAATCAAAGGATAAAGCCATTTCATCCAAAGCTGCTCTGAAGATTATAAGAGTTTATGGAATTGAACACATGTAGTAAAGAACTGTTTGGAAATCTATCTCTCTTTGGTTTTTGGGAGTATCTGCTGTGGTCATGGCAAACTTAGACTCATTAAAAAAAAATTCTATATTCTCATTAACAAAGTCTACCTCTAAAAAGCTGGAGATTTCTAGTGCATATAATTGCACGAAGCAAAGGATCCTAAAGGAATTCGTGTGGCCTCAAGGAGCATTATTAATGAGAGTCCCTTCTAGTGATGTAATTTTGGAAGCAATTTTCCATGAAATTGCTGAATGTGTATATCCATACAAATTTGAGCCCATTAGGTACAATTTTCATTTAGTTCAATGATCACACTAATGATATTCTCATTTAAGAGGAAGGGTTACATTTGTCTACTACACATTTCTGGAAGACACACTTCAGACTGAATTGTCAGATAAATGTTTCCCTGAGGATTTCCATATTTTCCCCTATTCACCTTCACTGATACATCACCACAAGGCTTTACAATTAAGGAGAAGATCTGGGTCACTAAGTCAACTTCCGTTAGAGCTGAAACATATGTCAACAAAAGGAGCCCTAACCGGCTTGGCTCAGTGGATAGAGTGTCGGCCTGCGGACTGAAAGGTCCCAGGTTCGATTCTGGTCAAGGGCATGTACCTTGGTTGTGGGCACATCCCCAGTAGTGAGTGTGCAGATGGCAGCTGACCAATGTTTCTCTCTCATCGATGTTTCTAACTCTCTATCCCTCTCCCTTCCTCTCTGTAAAAAAAATAAATAAATAAAATATATTTAGAAAACAAAACAAGAGGAATTGCATTTCGCCCAATTTGGTGACCTGACAGACTAACACAGCCAGCAGTTTAAGGATGGATTTTGGAGCCAGGCAAACCCAATTTTTGAGTTCTGGATCTTCCCTGCACAGCACGTTGCAATTGAGCTTTAGTTTTTTATCCTTATTAAGGAGCGTAGAAGTATCTCTCTCCAAAGGTCTCACAGGGTTATTGTCAGAATAGAAGAGGAGCTTTTATGTCAGTAAGGTGCTTAGCACGACACCTGGCATATAATGCACTCATTAAATGATTGACATACATGACATTCTTGTCAGATATTGATGCTGAGTTGACTCAAATGTGTGCACATGTGTGTGTGTGTGTGTGTGTGTGTCTGAAGTGCAGAATGGTTACATACTAGGTCCAAGTGCATCCAAAGCTACCACACAATATGAAGCAGTAGTGCAGAATGAGCTTCAAAGGACCTTGGAGATGAGTCAGGCCAATCTCCTGTATTTCAAGTGAGGAAACTGAAGTACAGAGAGGATACATGACTTGCCATAGCCTGTGGCAGTAGCAAGACTAGGCTACTAGACTTCTTAAATTCTCATTTGGTATATTCTTATTAAACTCCCCCTCTCCTAGAGTCCTCCACAACCATTTTTTCCACTTGTCTGCCTTCGTCTTATTCTCACTCTGTACACAGCAATTAGTGGGCTACTGTTTTAGAAATGAAACCCATTCTGTCACACCATATCGTGTGTCTTTTTTTCTGTTTTTCCTCCCAGGACTGAAAGAAAGTTTTGAGTGTTTTTCATGTCTTCCTCTTCCAGAAAATCAATATACCACTCTCTTTCCAACCATTATGTGTATGTGTTCACACAGGGATATCAGGTGACAGGAGATTCTGGGAGATTTCCACAGGTAGAGCTTCCAGGTCCCTGATTTCTCCTTGATTCTGTCTATCCTTTCTATTGTTCAGTCCCTTTTCTGTTGGTCCATTGTTATTTTCATGTTATAACTATTTCCATTTGCTTATAAGATCTCTTGCTCCTTCTTTACGACAGTCTCTTGGTTTTGCTTCACGAAATCTCTGCCTTCCTCTTTCACTGGACAGTTAGTTATGCTTCTTATACATTTATTTTCTACTTTTTCTATCAGCTCTACTTTTCTCTTCTTGTTGCTTCCCTATCCTAGGGCAAGTGCTCACATATCCTGTAACTCTTGCCTCTAAGCTTAGGTTTACAGCTGAGTGAACTTCAGGCCAGCAGCTGACTCTTCTAAGGTTGAAAGCTTCTACTGAGGTCTTTCCCTGGTTCCTTCCAATAAGGTTAGGGCATGGGTGGAATGTAGCAGCAGGAAAAGCATTTCTCCCACTGATCTCTCCAGAATTGCTTGATGCTCAGGTCTGCCTCATTTCCTGCCTGTAAATTGTCCCCCTTATCATAACTGCCTGTACTACAGGCCTAGAGTAAGGAAGATTCACAGAGCCTGGCCACTCCTCAATGCATACCAAGTCCCTTCTCCCCATTGAAAGGGTTAAAGAGAATAAAACGGGGCAGAGAAAAACTTATTGTGCTTAGCAGATGTCTTGCAGAAAGCTTGCAGCCTTGAGTACCGCATAGCCCACATAACCACTAGCCATCTGACCCTAGGAGGAACCAAGGACAGATGGAACCCTTACTTCAGCAGGAATGGCTTGCAGCCAGCAAAAGTTAATAAAAACTTGTCACCCTCCCTGCTCTCTTTAAGGATGAGATCCTTTCTAGGTCTCAGTCCACCTGCACCCAGGTGCCTGGAATAAAATCATTTTTGATACATTATGGCATCATGTCATAGGTGAGCGACCCCAGCCCACTTGGAACCTTTCACCCATGTACACTTGGTGTTCACGTCCAGGGGTTGAGATGCCCTGGTCCTGCCCTGTGCCTGGGAGGGCTGTCATAGTTACCAACCAGTCTCTACAGCTCTGCTTCATTTGGCCACACCACACCTCCTCTGAGCCTCTTCTGTATTCCACCCCCCCCCCAGCCTCTGATTAGATGGTGCCTCTGTATTTCCTCAATTAAAAGCGACTTTTTTGACCTTTCAGGTGTTAGATACAGATCACAGAGATAATGGTAAGAACTCCAAACACCATGTTGACTAGAAGTCATGCCTTGGTGAAATTTTAATTTTCCCTCCAATAGGAACATGGAGCTGTTTTCATTGAAGTAAAAGTCGGGAGTCTGAGCCCTTATTTCCAGAGGTTCCCTGTAGTCCCAGGGTCCAGAATTCACTATGTTCGTTGTAAGACTCAAAGGCAGACCCTCTTTCCTTTCTGTTCCACAAACATAGACTATTACAAACCTGGGCAACCTCACAGGCTCTTTCCTGGGTCCAGTGTTCAACAAAGACCACACCTTCACTTCCCTTTAGCATTTTGGACCACTTTCTCCACATCTGTCAGGGACCTCCCTCCATTTTTCAACATTCAATCAATCATTATCCCATCTCATGACATTATTATTTCCATGATGATCATTGCTGATAGATTGAGAGGAATGCAGAAAAAAAGCAAATTATAAATATCAAATGTATGTTTAATCCAGGTCAGGGAACGTACTTTACAAATGGCTGGCCACTTGAGAGGAGCTTAGTAAATTTTTTTCTCACTTTTGATAAAAAATTATTACGTTAAATTTTCTTTTTTGGGGGGTAACTTTTTCACACATTTTAGTTTTGCAAGTTGAGTTCAAGGAAAGGACTCTGAAATATACCAAGTGAATGTCTCTGATAAATGTCTCTGGTTGAGTAAAAATGTTCCTGCAGTGTTTGAGGGAAAAACGTGAGAGAGTCATGAAATTTCTTGGAAAGAAAAGTGTGAGTGCCATTAACATTCCCCACACAACATGGAGTCACATGCAGACACATCTCTTCCAGATGTTCTGGGAGACTTATAGCATATGCAGACAGAAAGAAGTCTGGCCCAAACAATCTTCTCTGAGGGGGCTGGTTGCCTGATTTTGCCCACTTTGGGCACCTACATTTTGGCAATTTATAATAAAGCAGAGTTTACTCCAATGAAATATCAGACTATAAATGCAATTCCCAGTGTGTATTCTGCAAAGCAGTTGTCTTATGAGATGTGCTGTGAAAAAAGACTCCATAGTTATATAAATTTGGGAGATACTTTATATTCAACTCTCCTTTAGGGAATCTAGCATGCATGTTAGGGTATGAAGCAGTTTAAGTATATTAACCTGACATTTCTCAGAACAATTTAACATAGCACCCTTTTTTGTGAGGGTTATTGGATATCTGTTGATGTGCACAAGTGGTATAGCCTGCTTACGAGGAGCAGGAGCCATAGAAAGAAAGGCCTGATTTTTCTCCAAAAGACAGCCAGAAAAGCCAAGAAAAGTATAGTTTATTCAATTTACTGCAGGGAAAGGGCACATAGTCTTATTAGTGTTTCCAAATAAAAATATATAAAGTTGTAGGGTTTGCAATGTGTGAATTCAAGGTAGGTGTTGCAGAATGGAAATTAATTGGGATTGGGTAGAGATTGTGACATGATAGTTTCATATTGATGAGCATAGTGAGGTAAGGGTCTTGAAGTAATTCTTGATGATTAGGGTATTAATCTTGATAAGTAAGCTGTCTAGTTGGTTCAGAGTCTTATCTTCCAGGCACAGGTGTTTCCTAGAGCAAGCAGTTATATCATGTTCATTTACTCTCAGCATTATTTAGCAAAGAAGCAGGTATGCATGCATCCACCCAGAGTTGTTTGCCCCAGAGAGAGGAAATATGCCTGTAGCCAGTGTTGTTAAATGCCGAGACAAGGAATTATTTTGGTTTGAATTCTTAGTCCCATCTTTTGTTACACATGTTCTGAGTTTTAGAATAGTCCACAATTGCCTGGACACTTGATTGATCCAGTTTTCCACTGGTGACTGATAGTTGTGTTTCAGAGAGTCTCAGGCATTGAAAATCAGATTATGTTGTTCTTTTCAGCTGGAAGATTATTTGTCAGAGCTTTTGGTGGGACAGTGTCTTTGTTTGGACACTTCAACACACCTGCTAAGAGAAGAACTGTATTTAGATGGTGTTGCCCACTTTTCATCCAGAGCCAAGGGGTTTAAATTAAACCAGGAGGACAGATCCCATCCCCATTAGGAAGAGCCCAGAGAACCACATATGAGGGCATTGGAGAAATGATCTAATTTCACGAGTTCTTTCTTCATGCTTAGCCTGCAAAGATTATTTGCTCCTTCCAACACCACTTCCAAAAATAAAATTACAAATACTCCAAAAAATTTTATTTACATTGCCTGATAGTCCATATTTAAATTTAGTCCTATAAGCCTTGAGGGTTGCCCCAAAAAGTAAATATCTAGTGGGGAAAAGTTAGCGAGGAAGGAAGTTTCCCTTTAGAGAGCCTAGTATGTGCTGTCATAGCAACCCTGTGAGTGCTGACAGTAAATATTCAGGTGTAGGAAATGGAAGCAATTCTCTTGAAATGGGACAAGAAGTAAGTATTGAATACTGGATATGAATCTGTGTCCTTCAAGTTCCAGAGACTGTGTGCATCCCACTATACAGTATAGTCCCTCTTTGAGAAATAACACAGAATGCAATTATGAGTCAACCCTATATATTTTCTAATAATATAGTTATAATTATACCACTCTCACCTGATACGGAAACTATTTATTTTTGGAAAGCTAAATGGGGGCTTGGATTTTTCCTGGAGACAAAGGGGAGCTACAAGAGGGACTAAGAGGGGACTCACAGGACCAGTTTTGCTCTTATTATAGCCATATGTGGGATGATAGCAAACAACGCTGGCATCACAGAGATCCCTGTTTATAACCACAGAAGGTTAAAAGCAAACTTCTCCTTAGAGATAAGGATACATGGATAGATTCACTGTCAGTTGGGAAGGGCTGTTGTTTTTCGATTTTAAGAAGGATGCATAATTTAGGCCAAGATAATCACCAGTGATGCATACAGCAGAGATTAATTTGCAAATTTAATATCAAAAGATCAGAGGACTTGCTTATGAAGCCACAGCTTCTAAATTATATTGAGGTATTGGTTAGTAACCAGTGCTCAGGAGCCTCAATGTGCAGAGGAATATTAAAAGATGCCACATGTCCTCTAATTAAAATCACAGCAAAATGTGTAATGGTTGCAGATACAATATTAGCAAAGGGTAGGGGACGATTGAAAAGCAGTGCCAATGAGGCAACTGTGGCTGGAAACCATGGGCTCTGTAGGGAGAGGCCTTTCTCCAAATTGCTGTGAAATCCCTAGAAATTTGCAAGAGCCCGCAGAAAAGCTAATATTCACTGCTGGCGTTATAAGGAATGAAAATGTTGCTCTATCACACATGATTTGGACAAAAGTTTGGTCTGTCTGTTTAGTGCAGAGTGGCAACTGGAAGTAACTAACAACTGGGCCTGAGCTTGCAAGTGGCTTACACCCAGAAACAGCAACACCAGGCTTCCAACTACTTGATACTTTCAGATTTTTTTTGCTCAGTTGATTGTATTGTCTTTGTCTGCTTGCTTGCTTTATGATTTTTTGGGAATGATGAAGCTGAGTTAGAAATACAATGCCAGAAAAATGGAAAGCTTCCATTCATTCCTGAGAGGACAGTATCATGGAAATTCAAGAGAACTGATAGGCCAGGCACAGATAAATCTTTCCACAGAGTTGCCATGGGAGAAGTGTCAGTGTCATTTAGAATATGTCCAGCACTTTAGAGACGTGGATGTCTAGGGTAGTGGGATGTATTTGGGATGAAGTCAGAGTGTGAGCTTTGCTGAGCGTCTGTCTTCACATTGGAGAAAGCTGGTTGGACCACAGTGACTATTGAGATCATCTGAAGGGAGGAAGAAGAATCATCTCCTTTCTTCAGTCAGCTCACCCCTAGTGAATAATCCTCCTCACCAGATCTTCTTCCTTGAGGGGTTTTACTTCTGGGTCCTAACGAAACAATAGAGTCAGAGCCAAACCAAAATCACTTTGAAAGCTGGGGACATTCACGCATATTGCACATAAGCTGCCACTTCCCATCTGATGCCCACAGTAACCGTAACCATCATTGATCCATCACAGCATTTGCTCCGTTCCACTGACCCCAGGGACATGCTCAGCATCCTTCCCACCAGAGGGTTCCAGCAATCACTACCCATCTTCCCAGATGGCATGCAGGATGCCAGCCTCATGCTAGGGAAGTCCTGACAATCTAGAAGATTCCAAAATACTTCTCATCAACAGGAAAGGGACATAACGGCTGTGGGGTGTAGGTGAAAGGGCACTGAATTAACTGTCAGAAACCTGAGGCTTCTCTTTCCCCGTTCACTACTCTTGTGATTTTGGACAAGTTATGCTACCTCTTTGATCCTTAATTGCTTTGAATACAAAAGTGAAGTCATTGTGCACCATTATAATACCTTGCAAGTCATATAACAACAACATGCAGTAGCTGGTGGCTATTTGTGAGCCATGTGAAAAGAAAGTTTACTGGGATAGTCACTAAGTCTTAGTAGTTGGACTCACACCTGCAGCAGTGTTGCTGGCAGAAGAACATTCCCCCAAACTTCTCTGAACCTGCTTCACCCCACATTCCCTAGTTCAGTTGTACTCAAACTCTGGAACTTTTTAAAACATAGATTCCTGGGATCCATACCCAGGGATGCAGTAGGACCCAGGGGGTGGGGCTCAAGAATTTATAGTTCTCACAGTTCCCCAGGGATGCTGATGATTCAGGTTCCTCGACAATACTTTGAGAACCTCTGTCTCACCTAAACTCTATATTGTCACGTTTAACTCATTTCACATGTTTTCTAGGAAGTTTCTACAATGAACTCAAGCCCAGAGATCTCTTCTTTTCCTCCAGAATGCCAGTACTCTGACACTTTGCTACCATTCTTATGGGGCAGTAACTTAGCATATTTGTATTTTTTAGGAATTGTTATCAGTTCTGCTTCCCTCCTGAAGAGTTCCTTGCTTTGCATCTGCCGATAATTTTACCCAGTCACTCACAGGTGCTTACTGGTTGAGCAGTGATTGCCACTTTGAGCCAGCAGTTTGTCTCCATTGCCGATTTGCCAAGATGAGCTTGTCCACCTGTCTGAGTGCCACACACACTGGGCGGCAAAAATCAATAAAAGAAAAGCACTCATAACAGCCCTTCCAGTGTAACGCCGCGCCATGAGCAGGGGTTATTATTTCGTAATGTCACTGCTGTTTCCAGAGGTTCCCAGTGGATCTGATTGCTGGTGAGACAAAAGAGGAGCCACACACAGCGAATGTCCTTTGTAAGGGGCAGCATGGCGCTGGGTGTTCAGAGTGGCTTTTACTGCCTATTGATTGGTGACTTAATCGCAATTGGATGTCCCTGCTCCCATTGAAGTTGTCACTGGTGAATTTATTTACTAGATCCCAACAATGATGTCCACTGATGGGATGACTTAGCTTCTTTGCCCCTTGATAGAGTAGGACAAGCATAGGCTAAAAAGGCGAAGATGTTCTCCAGTCCCTGGTCCGCCACTAAATTGCTATTTGACCTTCTGTGAATCCCATCCTCTCTATAGGCCTCAAGTCCCTCCTCTATATCCCAGGTCAGACCTAAGAGGAGGCGATGAGTCCCTGTGATTCTTCTTTTAAGACTTGCAGCTCCTGTGGGTACAGCAATAACTGCTTGAGAAGCCCCCAGAATAGCAGTGGAGTAATTGCAGTGTATATTCCAATAGCAGCAGCTGGAGTAGCAGGGCCGGCCCCCTCCCTGGGTTGCCTCTTTAGGGGTGATATGCCAGAATGAGAAACAAAATTACTGTGTCTGTTCAGCAAATTCCTCCTGACAAAATCTTTAAGCGTTGACAAGAGTAATATACTGAAAATTAGTTTAGAAGTGTTTCAAGTTTCAAAAATCAATCAAAATCAAATTAGGTCCTGAAGATGCTGTCTGTTGAGTTTTAGGAAAAAATAAAGATCCGCTTCAGCAGCTCGGGAAAGTGGCTTTGACCCCCAAAGAGGTGCAGAAAGCAATTGTCCTTCTTTACCTCTACCTTTTCAGCGTTCTCCGAAGACTTGACTGAGAATCCCCCTGCTCTGTCATCCCCGGCGTTTGTAAATAATTTACTGGCTGACCTACATTTTAATCCCATTTCTCTTCTATCTGTTCCCCAACCCCCTAAGCTCCATCTAAAGCTGAATGAGAAAAAAGAAGTTTTAAGACATAGAAGAACTAGTCTTACTGCCAGGACGGTGAAAAGGCCTAGTGGCGGGAAGAAAAAAGGAATTAGGAGCCCATGAATTTCCTTCAGTCAGTCTGATTTTCAAGTGCAGAAAAGTGGATGGTGGAAAAAGAACCACATTGAGGGTGTGGGAATGCATGCCTCTGTCAGGCAAATAATGAGCAGGAAGGAGTTCGGCTTTGGTTTTATTCTTCTCCAAGGGCATAACACATAAATCAGGGTCTTTCTTAGCCTGGGAAGACAATAGTCCCATTGACATTTATGCTCAAATTACAGTGGCTCCATGACCTTCTCACAATGACTCACGTCACTCTCCCTGATGGCCCGACACCGGTTCTGAACAGTTGTTGGGAATACTCAGAGGACTTCACATGTATCCATAAACCAGGCTAGAAGCCACATCACTACAGAGAGGCCCCTGGCCTTTCTCTCCTGCTTGTCAGTGCCTATCAGGTAAGCTGCCATGTCTGGCATGCCCCCCATGAAGGCCCTAATGCCTAGCCTGCCTGGCCTGAGGTGCTATTACCCAACATTTCTCCATCGTATCTTATTCTTTGGGGAGAGCTGAAAGATGGCCTCCTTCTATGCTGTGCAAACTGGGTCTCCAGACGCCTCTGTTTACATCTAGATCTCTTTGTTGACATTCTGTTAGAAATATTATATTTGATTTCTGGCAAAACCCCTCTAACCATCAAAGCTTAGATCCAGCAAAGAGGCTGACTTGTGTGTGTGTGTGTGTGTGTATGTGTGTGTGTTGAAGGATTGAAGTTAAATCTCTACTTTGCCATGGCCCCACCATTCTCACCTAAGCTCAAAGCTCATCTTTAGATATGTTATCATGGAGTAGCTTCACAAATCCCCCAATTTAAAGGGGAAGGGCTGGGGTTTACCTTGTGTGCATCATAATAAAGCCCTTTTGCCTGATAACTTGGAACAAGGGGTCTATCTAAGAAAATAAACGTCTTCATTGTCTAATGGGGAAAAAGGAATGCTGATCTTTTGGAATGATAGATTTCCACCTTTCAGATTCCCCAAGATCTTAGGGATCTTACAACCAAATTTTACTCAATGCCTCCATGATTTATGACATTCTGTAATGACCTCTTCATGACCAAATTACTGGTTTCTAACCCATTAATTGGGAGATATCCACAGTGCCTTCTCTCCACCCCAAAGGCCTGCGCCTACACACTCTCACCTGCACATAGAGGCCTTGCATTGCCTGGTTGCTGTCTCCATCTACTAGGCTTTCAAATCATCATATTTCCCTCTCCTCTGGAGGGCTTACATTTCTAAAGATCTCATTCACTTTTCAAGTTATAGCAATTTCTCATAGGTTCCCATGGTTCTTGATCTTGTCATTTATCCCCATTCCTTGTCATTGTCAGCATGTTGCTTCCCAGTTCCATAAAGACATTAGCTCTCACCCTTCCCAGCCCCATCCCAGCTACTCTAGCTACCTATGAAGGATTTATTTGCGGGTACTTCCTCTCTCTGTTTTTGACAAATATCTTGAGAGCCAAATGGTTCTTCTTCTGCACTTAATGTGCTTCCTAACTTCAGCAAAGCTTGGGGCCAGAAATATACTGACCTGGTTGCTGCTGGCCCTCTATCCGTAACTCTATGGCTAGGAGTACCTAGGACATTGTCTATCCTGGCAGCCTAGAAAATGACTTGGTAATGCTGTTTGTACTCAATGTTTCTTGATTAAAGGGATGAGTGGATGAATGGAAGGATGATGGGAGGAAAGCTAGATAGAAGGATAGATAAAAGGTACTGTTTTGCAACATCAGCTCTCTGAGTAAAATTTGAAAGTAGCCTCCATACACAAAGCACAAGGAGAGACCAAAGAAAGAGGCAGACCATTCCAGATTCATAGGTGAAAGCTTTAATAAGAAATTGAACTAGGCTTGTCTTGGACAGTCACACGACTAGTAGATGTCCACATTCATCTGCCAGAATCTTAAATGTTTATATAGAGGCATGAACAAAATGGAGGAGGTGGAGGAAGTGAGTGTCTAGGGACTTCCAGGAATCCTAGAGGATGAGCCCTTAGCTTAGACACAAGAGGTCTTTAACTAAATCCCAAGTTTGTTTATGGACGTCAGAATTGTGCTTGGCACGCTCAGTTCAGATTTTCAGGGATTTAGCTGTTAGCTGGCAAAGGAAGTAATATAAAATCAGGACATAGGAGAGGGAAAAATAGAGAGAAAGCCAGCTAATCAGAAGCTATTAAGCCCATAAAACATGTTGGCTTGAGTCACAGTTTGTGAGGGAGATGTTAGTTTCAGCTCACTATTCAGTAATTATTGACCTTTTTGCATCTCAAAATTAGCTGTTGACAGACTCATTTAAGCCAAGAGTTAAAATTTCCAGGCTCTGGCAAGTATGAGGATCTTGGAGTGTGCCTGATAAATACTGTTATCAATAGCCTACATTTTACTGACACATAATACTATATAGAATGATTCTATACCTGCTTCCCTATTTGCTAGAGTACCTATCATCAACCCATTTTAAAGGGTGGACAACAAAAATGCAGACACGTCATGTGACTCTCTGAAGTTAACACAAATAGGGAGGGCAGGGTTAGGACTTGAGCCCATATGTTCTAAATTCTAGTGATGCTAAGGGGATTCTTTTAGTATGGTGGGACTTATGATTATGAGTTAGCAGTTCTTTCTCAGTTCTCAGGACTTCCCAGGTATTGAAGTAGCAGAGGCATCTATGAGACAGAGGGAGGGGAGGGACAGTCAGGAGGCATGTAGCTCCCATTGGCTGGTTGGACTGAAGCTCTGCAATCATCATCTTATGGACAAAGGACAGGGGCCACAGTCTGCCCCCTGATTTACTCTATTTCTCCTTCCAACTCTCATCTCTTGCATTCTATCAAGAAAGACAGCTATGCCTGTGTTATCTGTGCACTAATTTAATCTTTCAGCACCTGGTGCTGAGCTAAATTTGGCTGAAACATGTTGGAAAGGGTTTGATCCCACACTTGAGTATGTTATTAACTGAGGATAGCGGGATTTAAAAAATTAATTAGTGATACGTATTCTCTGTTTGAACTGGGAAGAGTGTTTTATGTGTTCATTAACTTAATTACTGATTTTATAAACATTCATTGAAAGCTTACTCTATAACAGATACCGTGCAAAGCTGCAAGTTGGATGAAAAAACAAAGCCTTCTACATTGAAGGAGCACAGTCTGGCAGACATAATGGTCACATAAGTCTAAACCTCACCGAGGGATCCTGCACTCTGTGATAGGTAGTAAAAGTGATGAGTCTGTCTTCCTAGAAGCACGCACACTCATTCACTGATGGGAGGGAGATATGAGAATCTATTCAGACCTTTTTTAAAAATATATTTTTATTGCTTTCTTACAGACAGGAAGGGAGAGGGATAGAGAGTTAGAAACATCAATGAAAGAGAAACATAGATCAGCTGCCTCCTGCACACTCCCTACTTGGTATGTGCCTGCAACCAAGGTACATGCCATTGACCGGAATTGAACCTGAGACCCTTGAGTCCGCAGGCTGATGCTCTATCCATTAAGCCAAACCAGTTAGGGCTATTCAGACCTTCTTAAGATCAAGCATTATCCTCTTAGAAGTCCATAAATGTCAGGTTAAAGTATCCTGGAACAGAGTATCATTAGCATGAATAACTATGTATTGTACTTCTACCATATTCAGAGCAGTGGAAATAAAGAGCAATGTTCCATTGACTATTGTCAACTCACATCACTCCCACGCCTTCTAAATCTCCTTTGTACCATGGGGAAAAGCCGACCTGCTTTTCCTAGAACTCCCTTACACAGTATAGCTCTAGCTTCATGCTTGACCAAGTTTGTAATGTGGAAGGGGAAAAGAAGCCATTATTGATGTGGTTGCAGCCAGATATGTTGAGATGTCATGAGATTACAGTGGCTTGCCAGAATGTTCTTGAAAACCATGTGCTCTCGCTACCGAGTCAGATAGCAGGTGCTTCCCAGAGATTCTTGCAAATTGCAAGGGTGCCATGGATGATGTTTGAGAACCACCGTTCCCGTGTTTCAGGATGAGTTCTTCTGTGGCAACTCCCTGAGCTTTGCTCCCTTCTCTTCCAGTTACTGGGGAAATCCTGTTTTCATATTCAGCCCTTATTATATAGATTATATAGAATGGCTTCCGTTTTCTTGAATGAACTTCAGCTTACATAAGGAGTAAGGTATAATCTCTCTTCTCGCTTCTCTCTTCTCTCGGGTGCAAATGTTCTTTTCTGTGAAGAACCAGGTAGAAAATATTTTTGGCTTTAAGAATTAGCCTGTCCCTATTGCAACTGGTCAAGTCTGCTATTGTATCACAAAAGCATCTAAAGAAAATATGTAACAAGTTAGTGTGACTATGTTCCAATAAAGCTTTATTGAAAAAATCAGGTGGCAGGTGAGATTTGGCCCCTAGGCTCTAGTTTGCCAACCTCTGCTTTAGAGAACTAAGCTACACATACTTCTCAGTTCATGACTCATGGTCTTCATTGGCTTATTTTTTTATAACATATGTACTCCTTATATGTCTATGCTCTTCTATATCTATATCTATATCTATATCTATATCTATATCTATATCTATCTATCTATATAAAATATGTGTGTGTGTGTGTGTATAATGGATATTTATAAAATCTATTTTAATATGTTCAACATATATTTTCCTTTGAGTGTATTCTTGCAAAATATGTATTGTCTTAGTCTACATATTTTAATTTTAAATGAAATTAAATTTTACATCATGTTCTTTTTCTTTCTTCAAGTAATATTCTGTCTTTAAAAGGATATATTATTGAATCGGTCCATCTAGTTCACCACTTTTAATTAAGGCATAGCATTCCATGTCAGATGTTAGTAATGGTCACCACTATCAGGTTCCTGTTCCCTGGGTCATCAGATCAAGTGCTGCCCTGAAGAGTTTGTCTAGACACTCATTGCACCCTACAGAGGTGAAAAATAAATTTCTGTTAGTGCTCCTTTATTACCATTCTACTGCCTAGCCTACTATACTGTGATACTTCTAAGTACTGAATAATTACACCATGATGGAATACAAAACATGACACCCATCTACGTAATGGATCACTGAATTGCTTAGGTAACAGCTGAGTGGTTAAATCACAGATTCTGGAACCAAGTGCCTGGGTTCAAATTCTTGTGCCACAACTTAGTAAATACATAATTTGGGCCACGTTTCCATACCTTCTTTATGTCTGATTCTTCATCTATAACATGGGGCTATTGTGAATACATATCTTATGAGGCCATCATTACAATTAAGTTATTAGAACAATACTTTTAAAATGTTATACTACTTTCATCATTTAAAAAGTACTCTGTATGTGTTTTTTAAATAAAAGAAATAAACATATTGTTTGCAACTAAAACCTTTAAATATAAGATTTAACACCTAGGGCCTTTCTATTGCCAATGTTCCATGCTTGAAGGGGATAAAAAATAGGGCAGATAGTGTTGCCCCCAATTTGCAGAAAAGGAACTCCAGATTCAAGTGAAATCAGCTCTCTAAGGTCATAATGGTCATCATACAGAGCAAGATTCAAACCTTTGTCTCCTGGCTCCTTGGTCTCTTTGGTCCATAGCCATAGGGACTCTGTGTATAGTAAAAGTCATCCATCAAACCTGGTATGATGGATATTAACACAGGAGCTCCAAAAAAGGAGGGCATGCTGAATTGTAGCCAGGCAGTGGTGGAGGTGGGAGAGGAGAGAATAATAGAGGAGTGGGGAGAGCAGAAGCAAGTGAGGTGAGAAGAAACGTTTCCCCAAGGGTAGAAGGAAGGGAGGTTAAAGGCGTATTGATCTTGAGTGGGAAAACATTCTACTGATTTTTCATCCTGCTTTCATGTCAACTGGCATCAGAAAAGGGTCTGTTACTGAGCTTAGCTTTGGAGATGGTGCAAGAGATTGAACAGACAGCCGTTTTCTGACATGGAAGGCACCACAGTGGTTTTTGATGATGTGAGCTGAGCTACAAGGTAGAGGCAAAGTGGATCCTGATAAAACATGCATTTCATTATGGGCAGGCGAGAGCAGCCAAGTACTTGCATCCTCTCAGAAAATAATCCATTTCCTGACCTGAAATGGGAGTGACTTTCTTTTCAAAGGCAGTTGCAAAGCACCTCAGGTCAAACCTGGGAGGAAACAGAGCATGTTACATTTTCCAAGGTGCTTCCCCAACAATTACTTGGTAGGATTCTCAAAGCTACCCCATGAGAATAGGCTGGACTGCATTTATGACTCGTTTTACAGACGATGAAACTGAGGAATAGAAAAGACAAGGACACAGGGCCAGAGAAGCAGTGGGAAAGGAAGGAGCTGATCATGGTTTCCGCATAACTGCCCAATTATCTTCACACCAGAGCACATTATATCTGGCCAAAGTGACTTTTCACAAAACAGGGTTGGTAGCATCCCAGTGTGAATATATACATGTCTATCAATCTAACCCAATTATATATTCACATATCTTCATTTCCTATTCATCTTTATAATCTTATTACTTATAATTGATTCCTGTTACCTATTACTATTTTATAATATCTCTCTCAACGTATATTTAATTTATTTACATGTTATATGTCCTGATTGGTCATCTTGATGTGGATCCAGTGGCTGAGGTGATGTATGTGTGACGCATTACACTATGGGGTAAGGTGCAGCAGCATAGAAAATGTCAGTGCATGATTATAAACCTTGTGTTTTTTTTTATTGTCTCACTGATTTATTTAACCTCCCTCAGCCTCAGTTTTGTACCTTGCCAAGAAGAGATACAAGTGTCTACCTCCCCGAGCTGGGAGAGATATCATGAGACAGTGGTCATAAGATTCTGAGCACTAATAGTGTCTGTATCAGAGTAGATCCAGTGTAGTTGTTCCTTCCTGCTCTTTCTCACCAGAATCATGTTTTTCCCCCTGGTCTAGCTTTTTCAGTTTATCTTGTCTCTGAGCCTCAATGCCACTAGCTTATGAATGGGTAATTTCAGCATTTGCCACATCGTCCCAAAGATTATCCATTTTAGACCACCGACTGCAATTGGTTGCAAGATTCTTTTTTTCCCTTCTTCTTCTTTTTAAAATTAATTTCAGAGAGGAAAAGAAAGGGAGAGAGAAATAGGAACATCAATGAGGAGAGAGAATCACTGATTTTCTGCCTTCTGCATGCCCCTTACTGGGTATCGAGCCCACAACCCAGGCATGTGCCCTTGACTAGAATCGTACCTAGGACCCTTCAGTCTCCAACAATCTATCCACTGAGCCAAACCAGCCAGGGGGTTACAAGGTTCTTGAGGTAGACCTTCTTATATACCATCTAGGAGGCTAAGAAGTAACTCTGAAACCAATCTTCTGAATTATTTGAAGAACTTAGCATAGGGTTTTGCTCATAAGCAATCTCAATTAAATATTTGATAAAGTACATAGGCAAGGGGTTCCCAAGTAGCAGGCTTGTGCCTGGGATAATTTGGGGATGGAGGTACACAGGAGTTGATTCCCTAGTATCAAAGAACTTGGATAGCAGAGTCCTCT
Source organism: Murina feae (assembly GCA_004026665.1). Taxonomy (NCBI): domain Eukaryota; kingdom Metazoa; phylum Chordata; class Mammalia; order Chiroptera; family Vespertilionidae; genus Murina; species Murina feae. The sequence goes on along the minus strand of PVJC01025474.1, from coordinate 3,387 downwards.
GTAGTTTTAACAGAAAATTTGTTTATTAATTCCCTCAATCTGTGTGTATTAAGCAACTGATCTATGTTGGTCCTGTAATATGTGCTGGGAATGCAAAAGTGAATGAGACCCATGCATGTAGTCTGGAAAAGTAAAGATACAATTGCACTCTAATGTGATGGTCACTATGATAGAGGGATGGACAGGGAGCTTTGGGAGCACCGAAATAATAGACATCTGATATCTGTCTGCCAATATTTCTTTGCTCCTTCTAGGACTAGAGCCCCCTTACTTTAAAGAGCTAAAGATCTGTTACTCTGTGTACTCACGGCATTCATTGTGACCAGGTCTAGCTAATTATCATGGACTCCAATATGTGTATGTGATTCTAGGTGGTCAACTAGAGTCCTTTCCTGTAGATTTATAAGCAGATGCTTGCAGAAGGTGTCTCTTTCCTCTACACAGCTAAACTCACTTAATATAAACCAAGATATATGCTGTTTGGCTCCTCCACTCAGAAATAAAATTTGCACTCAGGGCAGTGGAAATAAAAGGGTGATACCCATTGCATGGAAAAGCTCTTTGGTGTAAGAAACACAAGTCAAATTTTTGGGCGATGCAGGTAATAGAGTTAAAGAATAAACCAATTCTGGATGATTTTTAAGTACCTAGCGCTCCCTGGGACAATCTGTGCCCTTTGATTTCCCAATTACATGAGGCAATGGACTCTCATTTTGGCTCAGAATTTGAAAATTTTATACAGACATTTTTACACACCCATGCTATTACTCTAAATCTGCACAGAATTGTATACTGTTTCAAAACCATTGTGCTTATATTATCTTGTATGCCTCTCAGCCACTATTGTGAGATTAGTTGGTATGATATTTTAATTTCACCTGATGAGCACACGGAAATCAGAAGAGGGATGGTATAGCTGAGGTTGGATATGTTAACTGTGGTTGAAGCTGAGAGAGAAATTAAACTTTCTGGTATTTAGGGCAGAGTTGTTACCACATTCATCCTGCAGTCCTATTGCCAGGCCACACATTTAAGTTTCATCCCTGACACTAACTGGCCACATGTGATATAGCCTATCACAATATTCTACCACTCCATGGTTCCATGTACAGCAAGGTGGAGATGGCGTTCACCCAGTCCTTCAACACTGTCAATATATAAGCGTTTCTCTGCCCAGCCGTCCGTCTCTCTGTCTGCTCTCTTTCTCATTAAGAAACATATCTGGAAGTATGATCAGAGTCCTGTGGATAAGTTCCTATGAAAATGCCACTTCCTAATAAGACTTTTTTTCCTTGCTAAAGCTTGACCTGCCAGCCTTACATGGAAACTGCTTGAAGCAACTTGATCGTGTTGTATCAGGTTGACTTCGGATATGGTGCCACATTTGAAATGGAAGTGCCTGAAACTGGTTTTATCAATATAGTCCAAAGGTATGGTGAGTCATTTGCTTCTAGCCAAGCCCACCTTTGCATTCCTGGGCATGCTTGCAGTACATGGTCAGACCATGCCTGACCTTTGTTGAAAAGAGGCCAATGACCTCACTGCAAATGCTGTCAAAGTGCTTTTAACTGACCTCCGTCCTGGAAAGGAGACAGTTCAAAAGCTAGTTATTGACCCAGTATTCCCAATAGTCTAGCTTTGAGTCCTTTATTAATTAGACTGTCAGAATCTTATCAATTTAGAATCCACCTCATGAATGGATGTTGCCTTCTGCAGTTTTTAAAATATACATATATATATTAAGATGTTAATGCCATATTTGTGTAGTTGTTATGTGGGTGCGAGGGGAGTATTTGCCAGTTTGTTTGATAGTGGTAAGTCAACTGTATAAGAAAGAAACACTCCTGAAGAGATTGACTTTTCTCTTCCAGTCAGAATCTTATCTAAGACATCAGTTGAAGTACTGTTCATTGACTCTTTTGAAGCATCCATGTGATAACATCTATCTAAAATTGAACACCAGAAAATGTTTGTGTAATCTCAAGCATGGGTATGTTTCCTTGTGTCAAGCCCAGTTTTACCTTTTTTTTTTTTTTTTACCAATTTTCTTGAAGTTATTATAGTCCAAAGTTAATGCTAAATCATAGATTATTTTTCCTAAACTTATTTCTTCAACATCTCACCACTCTTCTTCTGTTCATATCTCATTGATCTTCCCTATAGAAGTTTTCTTTTTGCATTGTATTTTACAGTTTAATCAAAATAGATAAATGCCCATAGTTTGAAAAGATGACCAGAAAGTTTTATAATAAATCACAAGAGCCCTACACCCTATTCTCTGTTCCTGGTGCTTGAAGGAACCTCATTTCTTAAATCATTCTTAGCATTATTTCCTAGTATGTAGAAAGATTTCTAAAGCTTACATTCTAATAATATTGTTTGATTTATCAAATTTAGACATTATCTTATCCAGACATACTATAAAATGAATATTATGATGATATAATTTTAATTTTAAAAATCTGTTTTAATATTATCTATTTATGGAAATGAACATGGCACTTGCTTTTTCTTCCTTGATTATTTCTGGACTGTATTGTTCCTAGAGTTGGTAATAATCTATCTTTATTTTCATAACATTCTATGAATTTAACATCATTGTTACATTAATACCTTCTGATTTCTATTATGTGCGTATTTTTAATAAATAATCTTCCTCATCCAAAGTGGAAATTTTTAGAACCTGCTATTTGCCCTTGGAAAAGATCAAGTTGTGAAAGTTTAAGATTATGTGTATTATTTGGGGGTCATTTTTAGCTTATAAAAATCTGGTCACTTATTTGGAACTTTCAACCTGGGAATGCTTTTATTTTTTAATTCAAAAGTGTTCTTTGTTTTTTAAAATAGAATTCCCATTAGCTGTATATTATTCTTCTTCCAAAATTGGTTCTTTAAAATTCTTATCTTTTATCTTCAATCATAACAATTAGGTCTAATCAAGAGGCAGAAATCACACAGTAAATTTTAATAGTGAAAGTTAATATAAAGAATTATAAATTACAATATGACACTGTAGTAAGGAGAATTGGCTAGCAAAAAAATAAAAATAAAAACAGCCCTGATCAGTTTTGCTCAGTGGATAGAGCATCAGTCTACCAACTCAAGGGTCCCAGGTTCAATTCTGGTCAAGGGCATGTACCTTGGTTGCGGGCGCATCCCCAGTAGGGAGTGTGTAGGAGGCAGCTAATCGATGTTTCTCTCTCACCGATGTTTCTAACTCTCTATTTCTCTACCTTCCTCTCTATAAAATATCAGTAAAATATATTTTAAAAAACAATTCTAGAGTATGCAGGGATAGCTAGTGTGAGTAGAGGCCACTATCCTGGTGCCATGACAGCCCACTAGGGAAGAATCCCCTCCTCTTGGCCCTGGGAAGACCTAAATCTC
>PVJC01025473.1:0-24728 GCA_004026665.1 Murina feae | reverse complement strand
GCGCGCCTCCGTACCTCTGTACTTTGCTTCTGCTGCTGCTCTGAGTCTCAGACTCTTCTCTGGTTGTAGGATTTTCACTCAGCCAGCCGTCCTGTGGGTGCGTGTGGTGTCCGTGTGTTCTTTTCGCAGTTTTTCTGAAATAGTTGTTCACAGCTGCATATGCGGTGTCTACCCTATGCCGCCATCTTGTTTCTCCGCAACTTAATTTCTTGTTGCAGAATTGAGCTATTATATAATTATCAGTATACTCAAATTCTAACACACTGAAAATGAGGGAAAATTTTTGTTAATATTTTAAGAAACTTGGATACACAAACCTTACTCAAAAGATTGATTGTAATTGGGCCACTGAAATAGATTTTTCCTTTTTACTGTATTCTCAAGTAATTTTTTATATCAAAATAGAAAACACTTAGATTTTTATCATGTGAATGTTAAATATTTTCCTATAAAACACCTTAATGTTTCACTCTATTGTGCATAATAGAGGGAGATATTCTGAATATAATTGATGCTGTTTAGTTCAGATGAAGAATTACTCTGTAACAAACCAGAAATTCCTGTATGTTTCTGAGTTGTTAGTAGCTGAAGCAATCCAACCCCAACCCACAGTAAATTTAGCAAAGCATAATTTAAAAACAAACATTTGATACTAGCAAGTCTATTTAAAAAAAAATTCAAACAGAGGCGAATATGACTTAATAGGCCTTTAAGAAACAAACCCAAAATTTGGAAAAAATTTATATGAATACGTTTTCTTAGAAAGTCATGCTGTAATTCAAGCAATGCACTGAAAATTCCACCTTTTTGAAATGGTACTATAAATAGTATTATTTTGTAGTTCAAAAAGCAGTTTTATGTGGTGTACTGTCTGGTGATCAATAATGTAAAAATGTATAATCCGAGCTTAATTCTTCTAAAAAGTGTGTACATTTAATGGGCAAATGAGTTTAAACAACTGAATATATGTGAAAAAATATATAATAGTCTATTTTGCCATAAAATAAATATTGAAGCAAGATATGATTTGTGTGACTATAATAGTGCAATTAAAGCTAATTTGCCTCGAATTTGTTTTCATTCTAGATCTTATTGCAAAGAGGCATATAATTACTATTTCCCCATTGGGTTTTTAAAAATAATGTGCTAATAATAGATGTTTCTTTAAGTAGTTGCCAATCTGTCGTCACACATCTCCACAGAAATCAATCACTGAAGAGTTAGAATGCATTTTACCAAAATAGCCAGCTTCACTAAGGACTTTGTGGAACAATTGATATATTTGAAGAATAAATTATGCACTTCCGTGCATCAACTTCCAAGCAGGTCGCCAGAGCTCCTCACTGCCATCCCTGAGGGGAACATACTACTATTTGTAAAATCCACTTTGTGTTTTGGTGGGGTTGTTTCTCATCCAGCAACAGCAGCTGGAAACTTGTTAGAAATGCAAATTCTTGAGGCCCATCCCTGATCTGGGAATTCTGAATCAGAAACTATGGGATGGGCCCCAAAACCTACCTGAACAAGTTTTCCAGGTGATTATGGTACATTAAAGTGTGAGAACCACTCCTTTAGTAATTAATAACAGTAGCTGTTCAATATAGATCTTAACGCTGGGATTCATTACATAGCCAAGCTATAATTTGGGGGCACTAAAGTTTATTTAGGGATTTTTATTAGGTTAATGATACTTACAGTTGTGGTCTCCAAAGATGCCCCTGTCCCTGAGGCTGGGAATGTTACCTTACGTGGCAAAGGGACTTGGCAGGTGTGATTAAGGTTCTTGAGGTGGGGAGACTGTCCTGGATTATCCAGGTGTCATCACAAGGATCTCTGTAGGAGGGAGGCAGGAGGACCACAGTGAGATGCGAAGAGATGTGAGGATGGAAGCAGAGGCGGGAGAGAGCTGAAGATGCTACACAGCTGGCCTTGAATGTGGAGGAAGGGGCCACAGGTGAGGGATGCAGGCAGCTGCTAGAAGCTCCCAGAGCCTCCCAGCAGCCCTGGCAACGTCTTGATTTCGGGATTTCTGGCTTCTAGAACGGTAAGGTAACAAACTTTTTTCTAAGCCACTATGTTTGTGGTAACGTTACAGCAGCAATAAAACAGTATATACTTCCCCTCAGGAAAATCTGTTTCTGAGATCTTGGAAGTAAGGGAATATGAAGTGTGAGTCAGTGTAGCAGATTGCTTTCCAGGACAATACTAGCACATGAGGTGAAAGGTGGAGAGGTGTCTCTACTTCTAGATGCAAATTATTTCAGTTTTAATTTCAAAAGACCCTAAGAATTAACTAAATCCTTGTATCACCTAGTCCACACTCTTAAACCGAGGCCCAGGCAACCATACTTGACAGGTTGTCGTCTTGCCCCACAAAAGTTGGATCTTTTTCTGATTGGCTTCACAGGAAAAGGGACTTTTAAAAATAAGCTTTCTCAGGAAGATGATAATTTATATTTTACATAATTTAAAATGTGAGTGATGAGGGGGCATTGAAGGACTGGGTAAAAAGAGGTGAAGGGATTGAGAAATACAGATTGGTAGCTACAAGATAGTCACGTGGGTGTAAAGTACAGCATAGGGAATATAGTCAATAATGTTGTAATAACTATACATGGGGCCAGGTGGGTACTGGGAATATCAGGGGGAAACTTTGTAAAGTATATGATTGTCTAACCATTATGCTGCATACCTGAAACTAATACACAATATTGAATGCAAACTGTAATTGAAAAACAAAACACCTATTTAAAAAAAGAGAGCAGCAGAGGGGAAATGATATTCTGAGCAGATAGGAAATACAAGGGCATGGAGAAAGGCCCTCTGCATGTTTAGGGGTCAAACAATTAGATATGACAGACACTCAGGATGCCTGGGAGAGGGTGGCAAGAGGTACGCTGGGAAAGAAAACATGACATAAAAAACCCCACAAAGGCCCTGTACTTGATCTTTTTAACAAGAGGAAACTCTAAAGGATTTATTTTTAAAGAAGGGTTTGGCATGGTCTGCTTTATAATAATAGTAGCAGCCTGTACTTAATTCTCATACGATTGATTTTTAATTGTTGCAGCCCTGAAATGAAGACTGTAAGTACCCCCTTCAACCAATTGGGAAACACGGAGGTTCAGTAACCCAGCTTATTAAGGTCACACACAGCTCGTAAGAGTCAATCAAACCCAGGTGAACTGGCTTGCAAGGCTCACTCACCATGCCTCTACAAAACAGAGTTGAGATGGGCTGTGGGTGAAGCAGAGGAAGGGAGATAAATTCAGATGCTGCTTGAAACCCAGGGCACATGCCCAAGATCCGGGCTGGATCCCCAGTGTGGGGTGTGCAGGAGGTAGCTGATCAATGATTCTCTCAGATCCTTGATGTTTCTCTCTCTCTCCCCCTCTCCCTTCTTTTCTGAAACCAATAAAGTTTTTTTAAAAGCTGCTGCTTGAAGAGTCTAAGCGTGTTTCTCACACTTACCATTCATTTTTTACCTTTACACAACTGTTATATCCAAGAACCACTTTAGGTCTTTCAACCAACTCATCTTTTCTAAACTCAATTTTTAAAGAGGAAACCTGAGAATAACAAAAAAAAACACAAAACCCCCTAACAGCTACTAAAGTCAGGAAGGGCCATGGCCCCACAGACAAAAAGCTGTGCCCAGAGTTACAAACCGAAGGTGTACATGTCAAAGCAGGGCAGCAGAGTAGGCCTGGGGCTGGGCCCAAAGGTGGGGAAGCAACAAGATGGTTTCTGGGAAAGTCTTAAAACAAGATGGCAGTTCCAGCCATGGGAGGAAAACGTGAGCCAGGGCAGTGAGTGGGAGTTAGTTATATAGGGGAGGGGTTTGTCACAGGGTGAGGCTGGAACTGAAGAAAGGAGCCTGTGGGCTGCGAGAAGGATAAAGTCCAAGAAGTGAATAGAGGGGTGCAGAATGATTGATGGGGAGATGCAGGCTGGGAGCCGAGAATAGGGCTGGAGATATTTTAGGAGGCTTAAGAGGGTTGCAAGATGGGGAGTGGGTTCCATAGAGGGCTAAGGGGAAGACCTCCAGACGTAAGGCCTGGGGGGTCGGTGGGAACTGAGGAAGGGCTGTAGCAGGGTGACTTGGGACATAAGACATGGAGTAGAGGGCTGGGTACACAGCCCATCAGGTTGTAGTTTGCACTTTGTCCCTGAGCCTGAATCATGAGCAGAGTGGAGTTGGTCAGCTTCCCCTGAGACGGACCTGTCATCCATGTATCACCAGAAATCGGCTCTGATATACCCAGTGGTATGCACCTTTTGGGAAATGCTGGTGTGGGCAAAGGGTCATAAAGAGCCTGAGTTAAAGAATGGGATTCTTGGAGGCCATTGCTAAGTTTCTAGAACATTTGGGTTATTATTCTGTTTCATCTTTTTATCCACCAGTGCCTAGGCATGAAACTTTGTACAGAAAAAGGCACTCAGTCAGTCAATTACATTAATCTAAGTGGTTGAAAGACAACTAGAGATGAGTCTCTTGAGACACAGTATTGAGGATCCCATTCATGAGCTATAATGATAAGGGGAGGGTGTCTGACAGAATATCTGCCCTCACAAGGGATAATTTTCCAGGTAGTGACAGACTGCTCTAGCTCACTGGCAACTAGAAAGGCCTTGAGGCTTTAGATATTACAGTTGAGTGAGAAAAAAAAGAAAAAGAAAAAAAAATGGAATATATTGTAGACTAGGCTTAATGTTTCAAGATCCGTGCTGCATATCCTAAAGGTGAATTCAGGTCATAACCCATTTCCCACTGCCTACAATTATGGGTAAATTATGCTCTGAAAAACAACTTCAGAAATTGTGACCCACAGATCCTAAGGTGACCCCAATGATTCCTGCCTCTGCATCCACATCCTTCTATAAGGACAGTAGGTGGGGACTGTGGCTGGCTTCTTATGTCAGAGATGCTGAAAGCCACGCTGTGACCTGCCTGTGGAGAAGGCCTAGGGACGGGCACGGTGAGCTGCTGCGAGCTGAGGGCAGCCGATGGCCAACGCCCAGCAAGAAATCAAAGTCTTTCAGACTGTTGCTACAAGGAAAGGAATTAGGCCAACAACCTGACAAAAGTTTGGAATCAGGTTCTTCCCGGACTCACAGCTGGGGTGCAGCCTTGTGAAACTCAGAGAGGAGGACCCAGCGAAGCTGTGCTCAGACTCTTGATCCACAGAAACTTGGGTAAATAACACATGTGTTTTGTTTTAAGCTGCTAAATTTATGGTAATTTATTATACAGCATAGAAAATACAGAAAATCTTAATATATATCTATAAAAGGAAAAAAAGAGGAAAAGGAATATTGAATTACTGGCCATTTGGGACATTTATTAATGAAGATCAACATCTGCAGGGCTGTCCTCAATGCTCAGTGCCATGATTTTCAGAGTTGGTTCCTCCAGGTCCTGCTCGCTGCTGCCCATGACCTTGCAGACCTGGACTGACGGGTACAGGGCTGTGCTGGGACGGTACAGCTCACTTGGAGTCTCAGCCTTTTCAGTGTCACTGTCACCTTCAATGATAGTCACAGAGGTCTCTTGGTCTCCTGAGCTGTCAGAAACATTTGGATGTTTTTCATCCTGACTTGAAGGTCTAAGATTTGTTTCCTCGTTCACCTGTTCAATTATAACCCCTTCTGAATTCTTGAATTTATAGACTGGTAGGAAGAAGTCATTTGGTGAGAACATCTCATTCTCATCCTTTGGCTCAGACAGCAGCATATCCAAAGCTTGTCGGTATTCCTGACGCTCCTGTTGAATTGTGGCCTCTTGTTCATTTTGTGCTGAATTCTCAGCCTTCTCAAAATCAAGTAAATTCAACAAATCAAAGTCATCTAGCTTCACCGAGCTTTCCTTGGATATGCAGCCTACATTCACCTTTAGGATATGCAGCAGGTGGCGCATTTTCCCCTAGGATTAAGAAAAAGGCAAGAATAAGGACATTAATTAAGCTAGTTTTTTTGAATTACTTTTGTCTGCAGTGCTGCTAACGTCTGCAGGACCAATACTTCTCTTTCCACCCACCCCAAATGTATACGAAGTACAATGGAAAAAAGCACTTGCTTTTAATGCATTCTCTGAGGGTACAGAAACACTTTAAAATTCTTTCTATAATGCAGTTCTAAGGAAACAAACCTCCTCCAAATGGTGTTTATTTTGTCTTATATGTCGCTCAAACAGTCGTTCTAAAGACCTACAAAAGAGAAATACGAATGTTAACACCTCAATCAGGAAACCAACTACATGTGAAGCAGCAATGCAATAACGAAGCTCCTAACGACTGGACACGTCTTCTAATGGCCCTTTCTCTTCCCGAAGTTAAAGACCAGCCCTTCTCTGTCCCGTCAAGTTCTCCACCATGAAAGCTAGTACGGTTCCCTCTATGCATTTAAGACAAGGAAATGGATGCCAATGTTTCTGAAAGACTGCATGCGACTTACATTTCTGAGAATAAATTATTTTAAATGAAATCCAAAAACTCTTCCTCTTTCACCCTCCCCCCGCTAAAAAGCTGTTTTTCTCTCACACACATATGCAAACACCGTAAGCCTTCCTTCTTTCTCACATAACACACTACCCCCATAAACCAAACTCTGAAGAAAACTCTTTTGTGAGGTATTTTAAAATGCTTTCTACTCTATACTTGTAAAAAATTCCACTGATGGTAAATCTATATAATAATCTAAAAGTTTATCATTTACTAAGCATCACTAAGTGCTGGGAACATAATAATAATGATACCTCTAACTATAACCAACATTGGAGAGAAAGGTTATTGTGAAGAAATTTAAAGATGAGAAAACTACATCCCTAAAGACAATGATTTCCTCCCCCCCATAGCCACAGCGGTTAGAATTTAAACCAGAGTTTATTCCTTCAGCTACACCATGTTTGTCTTCTATTACACGGATGTATCAATAGGTTTTTTAAAACACAACTCATTTCCTTTGTTACCATTTGTTATTACAATGAAGTTATGAGCCAACTGTATAGTAAGTAGTTATGAAATAATTTAATATTTTTTTAAAAGCCCAAGAAATCCATACTCTACATTTGACAATGACTGTTTATGTTTTGGAATGTTATTTCCTCCTAGGCGATTTTCTGTGCATGTGGTGTACATAATGGGGCCTTATGGTACATAACAAAGTTTGTCTCAATGTCCACTGAATCTTACACAAGTAACCACTGTTCAAGCTGATTCAGGACCACAGTTTCATTCAACATGCAAGAACTAATCTGTTTGTAAATTTTCCATTTCATTTACAGTATGCAAACCTAGCTTTTAATTATTCCTTACTTTATTGGTAGCAGATATAACCAAAATACTTGCTTTTGGTTCTCATCATAATTTCAAGTAGCAAAATTGGATTATGAATCTTTGCTAATAAGTACCAAAAATTTTATTTACTAGACTAGTTTAGCCAAGAAACATAATGGTATTTAAATGAATAAAATCTGTATTTTTTCTGTAACTCCTCCAAACTGTAAGTCCACCTAGAGTATGAATTAAACATTCTTTACAATTTACTATCAGTTATAAGAATATGGTCCCCTAAGAAAGCAATATAATTTTTCATTTCCTAATATGTGAAAATACCTTAAAAAACTAATACCAAATGAAGAATATTTAAAGTATTATTAAAAAAAAAAATCTAACCTGTTTGAAAATAGGCCAAGTTTCAAAATTTCATCTGTTACATCTTCAATGAAACTCAGATACAATAGTTCTTCTTCACTACGAAGGCAAAGCAATATAAAGCATGAAAATTATTCATTACTCACTCTGAAAACTATAGGAAATACGAATACTTAATTAAAAGTCTCTACTTCTTATTAGAAATGTGCTTCTGGCTCATATTATTAAAGAGGAATATTATAAAACAAACATGTCAACTTTCTGAAATTATACAAGGATAAATATTGAAGATGAGGAAATATTCCCTAATAGAGTAAAATTTCACTGTCTGAGACATACATACAGCAATAAACAACAAGCAGGGAGCCCTAGCCAGTTTGGCTCAGTGGTTAAGAGTGTTGGCCCCAGGACTGAAGGGTTGTGGGTTCAATTACAGTCAAGGGCATGTACCTCGGTTGCGGGTCAGGGGTGTGTGGAAGGCAACCAATTGATGTCTCTCTCTCACATCGATGTTTTTCTCTATCTCTCCCCCTCCTTTTCTCTCTCTAAAAATCAATGGAAAAAATATCCTCAAGGTGAGGAATTAACCAAAACAAACAACAATAAAAAAAAGAGAGAGAGAGAGTAAGCAGGGATTAAACAGAACAAGACAGAGGCCAACCAAGGGTGAGGGAAACCAAATGTGACCCTTGGGGGCCCGTGTCCTGATGGGGTTTGCATGTCCTCGGGCTCCTGCCCTGTCCAGCAGCAGGGCTGACCTCTGCAGGCACCGGCAGGAAGAGAAAGGGCACAGTCGTCCCGAGACGCAGGGACTTCATCTCCTGCTCCTCCGAGAGCGTCGTGTTTTAAGATTGGGAAATTCTTAATTATTGAAGAAGTAAATATAAGGGAGGAATTAATAAGCAAATCAGATAATACAAGATTAAAATGTATAAAAAGTTATACTTTCAAACTGTGTAACAGTCTAATATTTATCAAGTTTAAGAATAAATAAAACTATAAAAATATAGGTGTAGGCAAAGATGGGTTTATAGTTGTTCGTATGGAAAATAATAAAATAAATAATACAAGAATAAACTGTTTTGCATAACTCACAACTTTTGCCGACTCCTATAGATTATTTCCCCCCTAAAAATGCAGCTTAACTAAAGAGCATTAAGATCTAGAAGTAAAAAACATTAAAAAACTTATAAGTATAATATTTGCAAAGAACTGGTGAGGCTGGAAACCTCTAGGAGGGTGGTCCTGAGCTTCTAGAGTCTGAATTTTTCAAAAACTATTAATTTTACTTATAAAAATATACAAGAGTTATGGTACTAATTATTAAAAAATAGGTATTATTAACTTAGGGACAAATTTCCACTGGAAATAAAGATGAAGCGATTGATAATTTTGGTCATTTTCTTAAAGAGATGTGTTAGATAGATGAGCCCCAAAGCTTTCTGGGAGACAAATTAGTGTTCAATCCTAACTTACTGAATAATAGTTTGTATGATTCTTAATTCTTGATTTATACTAAGCAAAACGAAAAGATGAGAAAGATCTTACTCAGAGTAGATTTTTCTCCTTGAAGAAAGAGGCTGCACAGAATATTGACATAATGCCCTGAAAAGAGAAAATTAAAATGTTTGAACAATGGTTGGCAGCTTGGCCAGGTGGTTCCGTTGTACACCAAAAGGTTTCGGGTTTGATTCCCGGTCAAGGCATGTATAGGAGGCAACCAACCAATGTTTTGTTTTCTTTTGTCTTTCGCTCTCTCTAAAAATCAATAAAAACATGTCATTGGGTGTGGATTAAAAAACACATAGGTGGGCATATAGGAAGTGTTCAACAATCTACTCTAATAAAAGTGTAATATTGAAATTGACCGTTTCTATGGGATGCCTAAGCCACACCCACCAGCCAATCAGAGTGGCTGTATGCAAATTAACTCAGCCAAGACGGAGGCAGGTGCAGTGCAGGCAGCAGGGTGAGCAGCACATAAGGGGCAGGTGACAGGCCGGGGTGTGTGAGGTGGGCAGGGCCGATGGGCGGGTGGCGGGTGGTGTGTGGAGGGTGGGCAGGGCGCGATGGGCGGGTGGCAGGCCAAAGATTGGGTGGGTACAGGCCCGGCTGAGGGACCCCCCGAGTGCACAATATATTGTGCACGGGGCTCCTAGTATCATATATTAGTAATAACAGTTGCATATCCATGATCTAATCCAATCTTCAGAAAAACCCTGTCAGGTAGTATATTGGGTAGGTATTATTTTTCTCACTAGTGAGTTCACCAGGGGGCAGAAAGGCCAAGTAAACAGCCAAGACAGATTTTTTTAAACCCATTTTTCTCATTCCAGGGGGAGACAGTTGGACCGATTTCCCCTGGAAGCTGTTACCTGGCTGGGGAGCACTGCAGAGCACCATCCTTAACCTCGTCCCACGGTAAGCCCTTCTCTCGAGAAGGTGAAGGAGTTATGTTGTCTTTGGTTCCATAAGGTATACAACTAGATGTCTGGGGATGCAATGACAAGAATACATCCTTATTTTGCTTGAAAAATACAATGTAAAGGCAGAAACAGCAAATTTTAAAAACAGTTGAGGTAAGAGAGCAGAGATATCCAGTAGAAGAGTGACAATATATTATGACAAAGGATGTTTTAGAACACATTTTCCATCCAATCAGGACATTTTTCTCGAATTTATTTCAAGTAAGATAAAATAGCCCGGCTGGTGTGGCTCGGTGGTTGAGCATCGACCTATGAACCAGATGTGACAGTTTGATTCCTGGTTAGGTCGCATGCCCGGGTCATGGGCTCGATCCCCAGTGTGGGGTGTGCAGGAGGCAGGCGATCGATGATTCTCATCTGTGATGTTTCTATCTCTCTCTCCCTCTCCCTTCCTCTCTGAAATCAATAACAAATACACACACACACATATATTTATACTAGCATATAGTGTGTGTGTGTATGTGTAGATGTGTATGTGTGTGTATATATATGTGTGTGTGTATATATATATATAATACACTTTATATATATAATAAAGATAAAACAACTTATTTCAATGAGGGACATTTTAAATAATGTTAAGAAATCACCACAAATAAACATAGGGAGAAAATGATGCCAATATGAAGTTTTGGGTAAATTTGAGAAAAAATATCTTACTCAGAAATTCAAACAACCAATGCCAACATGTCAAACACATAGAAGCAGTGGTGGCCATGGCTGTATGAACAATAATATTAACAAACTACTGGCAGCTCACTTCTCTGGAATCCTTGCTTTGGGCCACGTACTCTGCCAGGCATTTACTTGCATTTTAAAATTTCATCTTTACAATGCAAATTTATGCACATACAGTACTTTCAATATCTGAAAACCACACTGAAGGCATTTTATTCGTCTACCCATCTATCCAGCCAGCCAGTCAACCATCTAGAAGAGATGCTAACAACGCATAATTTCCCAAATTGGCAGGATCCATCTGGCCATTCCCAGAGAGTAAACAGGCAAACCTCTGCACACTGGCTGGATTGTGTGCAAGAAGTGGCACCAAGAGATCACTAGTCATAGTCCAAATAGCTCTCCACGGTCTGCTAGGTCAGAGCAGCTGTAATTCCAATGTGAAGCACAGGGGTCTCATTTCTGTTACCTGCTGTATGGGCACTTCTGACTCTGTGAAGTCCTTAGTTTCAACTGTCTCAAAATCAGAATTAAAGCTGTAATATTTAAAAAATACACTGTTAAGACTGTGTGACGAGCTTTATCATCTAGAAAAAATAAACTCAAACATAGGAGATGAAACCCATCTGTTCTTATAAAATGTATTATTTCTAGTGATATAATCAGGAAATAGATGTGGTTTGGATTACCTATGCTTCTTTTCCTTTTTTTGAATAGCAGCTAAATTTCAGTTGGCCAGAATGGGACTAGGGAAATGAGAACTTTTACATTCAAAAGCTATCATAAATATAATCATACTTTCCTCATTTCTTCCTCACTTGACAAATTCTGTCATCTATTCAATTCCTTAATCTTTGATGAAATGTATGCAGTCACATCTGATATTACTGTACTTCTTGTATTTACCCACAGGAAAGAATACTAGTCATAAATTGGTTTTTACTTTCTAAAGTAAATAAAACCTAGTACCTGATACATATCTGTTTACATAGCCCAGGATAAACAATACAAAATTAGCTTATACTTAAGCACCTGGCAAGCTTTTACTGAATATTCATTCTGCGCCAGGCATTATTATATATGAAAACACTACTGAGGCAAATTACACTGAACTTCCAGAAATGACCCCAACTGTCTAAATTATACCTGGGAGTTGTTGCTGTACAAGACTGGGGCTGAATATTTGCAGGAAAGGGAGCGCAGGGGTAGTTTTTCTTTCCCTTCCTTAACTCACTGTTTTGTCATTTTTATCATAAAGCAATAGACATATTTGCACAAATGCTGTTTGATGACATATTTTAAGAACTCTCTGGAAGTATATTTTAAAACACAAAAGTTCTAGTATCTAGTATCAAAAAAAATTGAAATATGTAACATTCATGTATATAAAGAGTTTGACAAATGTTAACAGCTATTGGTTTTTCAACAATTACTCTGATAGTTCTAAGTGATACATGTAAAAGGAAAAGTCACAGTAATGACATTCCATTCACTGGGCACATAAACTACATGATATAAAAGAAGGAACATTATTTAGTTTCCACAACATCCTGAAGGATTTACTATTGGCTGTTGATGTGCCATACCTGCTTAATTCAGTCTGGGTTTCAGCTTCTACCCGCTGATCTGTAAAATCCCTTTTTCTTTTGGCGGGTGTATAATACCGATACTGTGACAGGAAAGATTTTGCTTCTGTTTTCAAAGTGCGTGGAGTGAATGGCAAATGCCCATTAGAGAAGAGTTTAGAATGTTTATCCAAAAGGTCCCCACTGGATGTTTTTTTAACGACTAACTGAGACCTGTGGGAATTTGTGCTCCTGGGCCTTTGGCTGTAGGAGGTGGCAGAGTATGTTTTCCTGGGCCTGGAGGTGGTGCAATTTATGTTGGACAGGAAGGAACCGAAGTTCTTCTCGGTGCCATCCGTGAGGCTGTCACTGGATTTAGGTAGACTGAGGTGCAGTCTCTCGGAAGAAGTCCTTGGTGACCTTGCAAAAGATGAATATTCATTCACTTCTTCAACTAACATGTTGTCTTCATTTCGTAGTTCTACTGCAGGCTAAGAACATTGGGTTTGGTAGTTATTAATTACACTAGAGGCCAGATGCACAAAATTCATGCAAGGGGCTTGGCCCTTGCAGCAGCAGCAGCAGCTTGCCTCAGCCCTCGCAGCCCCGGCTTCCTCCGGAAGGTCATTGGGCTGTCTGGTCTAATTAGCACATTACGCTTTTATTATTATAGAAGATCTGCAAATCCATAAACATCAAACGTGGCTGCCTCAGAGGCTTATAAAATTAACTTTATATGTCCCTAAAGATGTTGGCATCGTACATAAAGTTCTATTCTTTTTTTAATGATTAACATGTGAAAATATAATTCTACTATAAGTTAATAGCAATCATTTTTCTGTCTGAAGCTAAAAAATGATTAACAACAGATGCCTATGTTTTCAATCTTAACTTGTGTACTGAGATCTCAGCTTTATCTGTAAGTTTCCAAATCAACTGGGAGCCCCAACCACCTTGTCAACCACAGTTGTTGGCACCCTTCCCTTTTCTCTGGTCACTAAGGCACTCTCCCGTGCCAGCAGTTGCTCTGCAATTTTAAGGCTTTGAAGAAAGAAAAACTTTTCGTCACAATGTATGGAGCCCTGACTTAAGTGACTGATATTTTATTTTATTTTTATTTTTTAAAATATTTTTATTGATTTTTTACAGAGAGGAAGGGAGAGAGATAGAGAACTAGAAACATCGATGAGAGAGAATCTTCGATCAGCTGCCTCCTGCACACCCCCCACTGGGGATGTGCCCGCAACCAAGGTACATGCCCTTGACCGGAATCGAACCTGGGACCCTTCTATCTGCAGGCTGACGCTCTATCCACTGAGCCAAACCAGTCAGGGCAAGTGACTGATATTTTAAATATTATTAAGAACTACTTATTCTGTCTGGCTCAGTGGTTGAGCATCGACCTATGAACTGGGAGGTCACGGTTCGATTCCCGGTCAGGGCATATGCCTGGGTTGCAAGCTCAATCCCCTGTGTGGGGCACGCAGGAGGCAACTGATCAATTATTCTCTCTCATTATTGATGTTTCTCTTTCCTTCTCCCTTCCTCTCTGAAATCAAGAAAAATATTTAAAAAAAGAACTACTTATTCCATAAAAAGTTCACATATTTTCTCAAGATCTCATGAGTAGGAAAAGCTTTGAAAGGGAAGGTATTTTTGACTGCTCCATTTTTTTTTTTTTTTTGGTTTATCCTTGGAAGAACCATTTCTACGGGATATCTATAAAGTCTAAAAACACATAATATTTTATTCTTTTACAGACTAGATGCCGTTAAAGCTTTGTTTATGATTCTAGACTTTATGGACACCTGTGTATCCTTTACAGAACTCTGAGTTAAGGAGGGGGCTGAGGTGAAAATGGTTAGGATTTAGCCAGTTATGTGTGTCTTATAAACTCCTGGGGTGAAAAACAAGAGGAGTATGGGAAAAGCCAAGTGCTTCCTTTGTGCAAAGTACTGTTCTTACCAGTGAGTAGAATGAGAGGAATAATAAGAACTCCTATCACTGCTGCTAAAAAGTATAAAGTATTTACTATGTGCAAGATACTGTTCTAAATGATTTACATGTACAACTCAATTATCAAAACAACTTCTCAGTTGTGATACAATTATTAGCTCTATTTTACAGGTGAAAAACTCAGGCACAGGGTCTCATAGATCTGTACTCAGGCTAGGCCTATGTGCTTCATCGTTATATCACACTAGAGGCCCAGTGCACAAAAATTTGTGCACTCAGGGGGGGTCCCTCAGCCCAGCCTGTGTCCTCTTGCAGTCTGGGACCCTTCAGGGGATGTCCACCTGCTGGCTTAGGCCCGAACCACAGGTGATCGGACCTAAGCTAGCAGTTAGACATCCCTCTGGCAGCCTGGGAGCCCTCGAGGGATGTCTACTTGCCAGCAGGGAGCAGGCCTAAGCTGCAGTCAGATATCCTTAGTGCTGCTGAGGAGGTGGGAGAGTCTCCCGCCACCACCACTGTGCTGGCAGCTGGCAGCCTGGCTTGTGGCTGAGCAGAGCTTCCCCTGTAGGAGTGCACTGACCACCAGGGAGCAGTTCCTGCATTGAGCATCTGCTCCCTGGTGGTCCATGTGTGTCATAGTGACCAGTCATTCCCAGTTGTTCTGCTGTTAGGGTCAATTTGCGTATTACCCTTTTATTATATATATCTATTTTAAAGACTCATTTACCTAGCCAGTGTGGCTCAGTTGGTTGAGCGTTGGCCCATGCACCAAGAGGTCTGTGGTTTGATTCCCGGTTGGGACACATGCCCGGGTTGCAGGCTCAGTCCCTAGTAGGGGTGTGCAGGAGGCAGCCAATTGATATTCTGCTCTCATATCGATGTCTCTCTCTCTCTCTCTCTTTCTCTCTCTCTCAAAATCATTAAAAATATTTTAAAAATAATACCCATATGAAAGCATAAGTGAAATATTTCATGGAGGCAAATATATAGGGTTACAGTGGCTAATGGAAAAATGAATAAAAAATATCTTACATTTAATGATTAAATTATGTATTTATTTTCAGCAAAAACCATTATCTCAAAATACAATTAAAAAAAAATCCTCACCCAAGAATTCCCCCTCCCCCCCCCCGCCTATTGATTTTTAGAGAGAGTAGAAGGGAAGGAGGAGGAGAAAGAGAGAGAGAAACATAGATGTGAGAGAGAGACATCAATTGGTTGCCTCCTACACATGACCCAAATGGGGCCAGGGATCAAGCCTGTAACCAAGGTACATGCCCTTGACTGTAACTGAACCCATGACCCTTCAATCTGTGGGCCGATGCCCTAACCGCTGAGAAAAACTGGTTAGGGCTCAAAATACACTTATTGATTTACTAGAGGCCGAAATTCGTACATGGGGGGTGGGGGGGAGTGGCATGGGTCCCTCAGTTTGGCCTGCACCCTCTCCAATCTGGGATATCCCTCTTGTAATCCAGGACCGCTGGCTCCTAACTGCTTGCTTGCCTGTCTGATAGCCCCTAACTGCCTGTGCCTGCTGGCCTGATCACCCCTAACTGCCTGTGCCTGCTGGCCTGATCGCCCCTACCTTGCCCCCCTGCCAGCCTGATTGCCCCTACCTTGCTCCCTGCTGGCCTGATTGCTCCTAACTTTCTTCCCTGCTGGCCTGATCGCCCCTAACTATCTCTGCCTTGGCCCTGGCCTAAGCTGCAGTCTGGCTTCCCTCTGTGGGAGGCAACCTGGCGGATCATGGGAAGGTGCCCCCATTACCCCACTGCTGCTGCCATTGCTGGCCTGAGTCTCAGCTCCCACAGCCACTGCGGCTTTGTCTGGAAGACGTCTGCCCTAATTAGCATATTACCCTTTTATTAGTATAGATAGTCAAAATGCTGGATAATAGAAAATATTTTAAATTTTCAGTTAAAAAGTCCAATCACTAAAAATGAAAATGCACATGTGAATCAAATATTGATGAACAGATTCCCAGATGGCAAATTATAGCACAGCGTCTGGCAGATTTATTCTAAAGGAAGCAATTCTATTCCTGGTCCTTCTATCCATGCAACAGCCCTGGGGGCTCTTAAGCATTATAGCTTCCCTGATGACTCCAAAATTTATTTTCAGTCTGAGAGAAATGCTTATATCAACTCTCTACTGACCATATGAGATGTTCCAAAGGCACCTCAAATGAAGCATGTCCAAACCAGCAAACTCAAATCCTACATTATCCCCGCCTCCAAAGAGCACATTGCACTCTGTCCTGATACCATCCCTTCACCATATTCCCAGTTGCCCACACCAGAAGCCTGAGAACCTCCTTAATTTTGGCCTCTTGCTCTTCACATCATCAAATCAGGCACTAAGTCCCAGGGAATTCTCCTTTCTAATATTTCCTAATATATCCCTTGTGCTCCCTTCTGCTGTCTTAGATCAGGTCTTAATCATTTATTATGTCTCATAACTAGGCTGTCTTTCCCTCCTACCAGTGTAGTTTTTGTAAAGTATGATGACATAACATCCCAGCTAAAAACTGGTCTATGGTTCCCCATACCCATCAAAGAAAAACAACCTGGATTCATTATGGTGGTACAAATGTCCTTAGTCGTTCCCATTTACTGATATGTACAATGGAAAGCGCTGGAGTCAGATATGACATGTGATACCTAGTAAGCAGAGCAGTGAAACTGGCTTTTATTAATAGGCAGTATTTTTTATCACATCAAGGGTGTTGAGAGATAAAACACAATGACCTAGGAGACTATGCTCATGACTCTGGGATCTTCTCGGTGGCCACATCTCAACTAGTGACTGGCAAAGAAATTTTCCCATCTTGAACACTAGTACAGGGTGAAAAGGGAACTCTAGCCTTTGAGAATCTGTAATCATATGCTGCCCCCATACAGACTTGCAGCCTAAATGTGCATTGCCCAAATGGTCCACAAAAACCTTAAGTCAAGACAAATAACTCATTTTTTTTTCTAATACATAAATTGTAGGGGGATCTATATATATAAAAGCCTAAGCAACCATCCGACCAGTAGCTATTATGTGCAATGACCACCAGGGGGAAGATACTCAACGCAGTGACTTGGCAGCTGTGGTTCTCAGGTGACGTGCCCAGAACCAGAGAGGAGGGAGCCCAATTCTGGGATGTGTCACCCGAGAACCACCCTCTTGCAATCTGGGACCCCTCAGGGGATGTTGGAGAGCAGGCTTCAGCCCGATCCCCACAGACCAGGCGGAGGGACCCCACCAGTGCATGAATCCGTGCACAGGCCTCTAGTATATATCTATATATCTATCTATATCTATATCTATCTACATATATATATAAATATATATATATATATGAAGTTGTCCGTGTTATCTAAATTTTCAAATTTTGGGCATAGACTTATTCATAATATTATCTTACTCTCTTTTGACTGTGTGTTGTTCCCCCATTTTATTTCTGCCTTCAATCTTAAGGATTTTCATCAGAGATATGCCAGTTTTATTAATTTTTTTACTTAGTTAATCATTTCTATTGTATTTTAGTAGGACTTTGTTAAAGTCCACAAATAGTTGTGACAGAGACTGTGTGGCCTCAAAAGCCTAAAATATTTACTATTTGGTTCTTCACAGGAACAGTTTGTTTCTGACCAATAGGAAACATGTTACCAAAACGTCAGGTTGTACCACTGATGAAACACCTTAGAAATATCTACTTGTAAAAGGTGAAAAAAGGCCATCTTACCTTTTGTAGAGTGGTAAGTAATGACTTGGAATTATTTTTAGAATTGGCCTGCACTGTAGTTTTAGTTACTTTCAACTCCCTTTCACATTGTG
Source organism: Murina feae (assembly GCA_004026665.1). Taxonomy (NCBI): domain Eukaryota; kingdom Metazoa; phylum Chordata; class Mammalia; order Chiroptera; family Vespertilionidae; genus Murina; species Murina feae. The sequence goes on along the minus strand of PVJC01025473.1, from coordinate 6,563 downwards.
CTAATTCCTTTCTGAGTTTCTCTCTTCGTTGTTGATCTGCATCTGATGGGGAAAACAAATCTTTTGAAATATAGAAAATAGAAAACTTAATTTTTTGGTCTTGGAAGACTAATAAAGCGTACTTTTTTTTTTCCTTGCTAAAATGTTTACACTACTGATTTGTAAAGACAAATCTCTGTATTTTTCCATATAAAGAAAAGCTAAGATAGTAAATACTGAATTTAGAGAAACTTTAAATGGATTATTTAAAGAGCACAAACAGCATGGCTGGCGTAGTTCAGGGGCTGAGCATCAACCTATGAACCGGGAAGTCACGGTTTGACTCCTGGTCAGGGCACACATACAGGTTGTGGGCTCGATACCCAGTGGGGGTGTGCAGGAGGCAGCCAATCAATGATTCTTTCTCATCATTGATGTTTCTCTCTCTCTCTCTCTCTCTCTCTCTCCCCCTCTCTCTTCCACTCTGAAATAAATTAAAAAATATAAAACGAAAAAAGTTAAAGAGCACAAACAAGTTGTAACAAATTGGCCAAACCTAAGGAGTCAAGAAAGCAATTCCTGGCAGATATTCATAGAGATATGAAGGTCAGAAATGCTCAACTATATTGTTCATGACTCTAATCATCAACTTCAGAGTCTGAATTAGTCCATTAGACTCTCCCCCTAATAAAATATTGTCAATACCATGAATGCTATGCTAAAACTTTTTAAGTTTATATGACTTTAGAATGACATTAAATTTTAAAATATTTTCAATCAGGATATCTAAATTCTATTTCTCTTAACTGCTATTCATTTGAAAAAAACAAAAGAGTGGTTTCACACTTTAGTGTACCATAAGTCAGGTACTAAGTCGTTATTAAAGACTTGTCATTGTACAGACTGAAAATGGCAAAATAAAAGCTAGTCCAATTTCAGAGATGACTAGAAATAGAATGACTTGTATTTTCATATAACATTAAAAATTTAACATACTTCATAGGGATCTATCTCACCTTAATGGACAAGAAAATTTCAAGTTTTAAATCACCTCAATTTGAGTCAGGATTTATAAAAAGTTTTACATGCTAAAAAAACAAACTAAGGTAATTTATATGTACATTTAAAGTTTCAATTATAATTAAGAAAAATTAGTAAATGCTAAAGTAAATGTATCTGCCCTGGTAAGGTGGGCCAGTTGGTTGGAACGTCATTCTGTGCACCAGAAGGTTTTGGGTTTGATTCCCAGTCAGGGTACATGTTCAGTTTGCAGGGCTCGGTCCCCAGTGGGGGAGCCTGTAACAGGCAGCAGATCAATGTTTTGCTCTCACATCCACGTTTCTCTCTCTCTCCCTTTCTCTCTAAAAAAATCAATCAATTTTAAAAATCTTAAAAAAAAAAACAAAAAAAAAAACCCAAGAAGTTTCATAGTTTAGAAAAAAGAGATGGCTCAAAATGTCTATAAAAACTGCTTCTAAGTTATACTGATTATAATGAGCATCAACTCTGTAACACTAGAAGTAACAATGACTATTAATTATACTTTAGTTTGGTGACTTCACACTTCTAATCACCACAATTTTCTTTATTTACATGGCAACACAGAAAAACTCCTGCCTCAACTGAGGGTAGAAAATACTAGGGGATAAATAAGCACTAGGTAAGTCTGAATTCTAAAAACAAAAAAGAGGGGCAATTTTTAAAATACAACCTGTATATTGTCAACTCCTGAAGTCTTATCTCCATCCTGAACCCCAGAAAAAGAACAAGTGTTGGGAAGGATGTGGAGAAAATGGAACCCTTGTGTGCACACTGTTGGTGGGAATGTAAAATGATAGCGCTGCTACAGACAACGGTATGGTGGTTTCTCAAAAACTTAAAAAGAGAATTATAATATGACCCAGCAATTCCACTTCTGGGTGTATACCCAAAAGAAATGAGGGCAGGGTCCCGAAGAAATAGGAAGCATGTTACCAGAAAGTCAGGTTGCACCACTGATGAGTGGTAAGTAATGACTTGATGTTTTGCACAAGAAATATTTGTACATCCCCATCCATAAAATATTATTTATGAGAGGCAAACGGTAGAAACAATCCAAGTGCCTTGAATGTGTGAAGAAAATATGGTACTATGCATACACTGGAATATTATTCAACCTTAAAAATGAAGGAAATTCTGACATATTTTACAACATGGGTGAACCTTGAAGACACTTTGCTAAGTGAAATAAGCCAGTCACAAAAGGAAAAACACTGGATGATTTCACCTACACGAGATACTTAGAGTACGCAATTCATAAGACAGAAAACAGAGTGGTGGTTGTGGGGAGAGTTATTGTTTAAAAGGTATGGAGCTTCAGTTTTGCAGATAAAAGGAGTATTGAAAATTGACAGTGGTGATGGCTGTACCACAATATGACTGTACTTAATGCCACTGAACCATAGACTTAAAAATGGTAAAGACAGTAACTTATGTGATGTGTAGTTTACCACACATTTTTTAAAGGCAATATATCAAAAATTACTTACATTTGATGCAGGCACCTATGCTGAGTGGAGCTGAGCAGTCTACCACAGCTGAAAGAAGAAAATCAGTTATTTAATAACACTTATTTAATAATATTCTTAATATTTATATAAATGATAACAAAATATCATGTGTGGAAATCACAAAAGGCTCCAGAACTTATAGTTTTTATATTGACTTTTATGATACTTTTAGAAATGAACAAATTTAATATCCTTGATAAAAAAAAGTACACTGGCTGGGATTAACAGTTCACTAGATACTACAAAAGAAAACGTGAGTTAACTTAAAAGTATAGCAATATATACTATTCAGGACAAAACAAAGCGAAGAAAGGCTGGAAACAAATGCACAGAGATCATCACTGACCTAACCCACCTGTAGCATGCATGCACTTACTGGTAACATACTAGTAACTGGAATCCCAAAACAAGCTTGGAAAGAACAAAGAGCAAAACTGCCGGACCCACACTACCTGATTCCTGTACTGTAATGCTACAGTAATGTGGCCATGTGGTACTGTGTAAAGACACACATATAGGACAACAGAACTGAAGAGTAAGTCCAGTTCTGTATGGTCAACCCTTTCAAATAGCGGTAAGGCAATTCAACAGAGAAAGAAGGATCTCTTCAACGAACAGTCCTCGTTATATTTGGATACTCATAGGTAAAAAAAATTGATCCTTATATCATACCTAAAAAAACTAACTCAAAATAGGTCACAAACTTAAATGTAGGAGCTAAAACTTATGCTTCTAAAAGAAAACACTTAAGAGAATCTTAGTGACTTGAGATTAGGCAAAGATTTCTTAAACAGGATATAAAAAACACAAGCGCCCAGCCAGTGTGGCTCAGTGGTTGAGTGCCGACCCATACACCAAGAGGTCTTCAGTTTGATTCCCAGCCAGGGCACATGCCCAGGGTTGCAGGCTCCATCCTCAGTAAGGGGGATGCAGGAGGCAGCTAATCGATGTTTCTCTCTCTCCCTCTCCTTCCCTCTCTCTGAAAAGCTGATCTTGACCTTAAAGTCACAAAATATTCTCTAGATTTTCAATAATTTAAAATACAAATATCATAAGATATGAACTAAAATTTTAAAATATAGCCCTTGAAATGAGAAAATAAAATTTAAAAATACATTAGTGAAAAACTGGTGAAATTCAAATAATGTCTGTAGTTACTAGTATTACATCAACATTAATTTCCTGGTTTTAATAACTGTAATATAATTATGAAAGGTTTTAACATGGGAAAAACTGAATGAAGAGTTTCTGTGACTCTGTACTATTTTTGCAACTTTTCTATAAGTCTAAACTTATTTCAAATAAAAAATTTTAAAACAAAATGAAAAGACAAGTTATAGACTAAGATAAAATATTTACAAAACATGTATCTGATACAGGACCTGTGTTTAAGATATAAAGAACTCTCACAACCTAATACTAAGAAGACAAATAACCTATTTTTAAAAATGGGCAAAAGATTTGTACAGGTATTTAACCAAAAAAGATATACAGATGGAAAATAAATACAAGAGAAGTTGTTCAACATCAGCAGGCACTGGAGAAATATAAACTAAAGCCCTATCTAACATCCACTAGAATTGTCAATAAAGGACCACCAATTGGAAATGCTGGTGAGGATTGGACGTGATCGAAATGCAAAATGGTATGGTCACTCTGGGAAAACAGTTTGGCAATTTCTTATGAAGTTAAAATATATTTATCTTATTACCCCCCAGTTCCACTCCTAGTAAATTAATTTATCCAGTGAAATAGAAGCATATGTTCAAAGATCACATGTGAATGTTTACAGCAGCTTTATTCCTAATACCCAAAAGGAGTCAAAATAATCCAACTGTCCACCAACTGGTAAATCAATAAACTGTGGTACATTTCACTATATGGACTACTACCTTAGCAATGCAAAGGAAGAAATACTGCTATACACAAGAGCATGGATTAGTCTCACAAGCGTTAGCTAAGTAAAAGAAGTCAGACTCATTACAATACATACCGTATGATTCCATTTATATAAAATTCTGGAGAAGACAAAACTATAGTTAGAAAACAGATGAGTGGTCGCCAGGGATGGCAGGGAGGAGATTGCTTGCAACAGTCTAGGGGGAACTTTTTGGGGTGATGGGATGCTCTATATATCAGGGATCAGCAAACTTTTCCTGTAAAGGGTCGGATAGTAAATGTTCAGGCTTTGTGGGGAGATATGGTTTGTGCCACAACTAGTCAATGCCGCCTGTCAGTGAGTGTAAAAGCCACAATAGAAAAATGTGAAAAAAAATGCATGTGATTTATTTATGGACAATGAGATTTGAATTTCATCTAACTTTCATGTTATAAAATATTATTATTTTTATTTTTTCCAACCATTTAAAAATACAAGTACCATTCTTAGTTCACAAGCTGCACAAAAAACAGGTGGCAGGAGGATTTGGCCTGTGAGCTGCAGTTAGCCAATTTCTGTTTTACAGCATAACTGTGACAGGAGCTATACAAATGTATGTATTATTCAACATATTCAACTGTACACTTAAAATGAATGTATTTTCTGGATGTACATTGTATTTCAAAAAGCTGACCAAAAAAGAAAAAACGATTAGTTAGCATCTTCATTGTGAAACTTCTTTAGTATATTTGAAAACAAAAAAGTAGATTATAAACTCTTATTATATTAAAAGCAATATCTAACCATAAAATATTAGGAATAACACTGGTAAAAGGAAATAACATAGGCACTGTACAGATTTCAAATTCAGTTAACAAAAATGGACAGTAGCTGATATCTCTATACCAAACACAAATGCATTCATTTTTGCTATGAATTTACTCTAATTAGAAGTGAAGTCAAGGGTTTAAATTAGGTACAGAAAGTTCACATTTGCACATTTTTACCTTTGGCTGAAAGGATTTTATTATAGTGCACAGCCATGTGATTCTTGACCATGTGGAGAGTACTTAGTCTGAGAGAGGAGGAGTCAGTGCAAAAAGCTAAAAATTAAAACATATTTAATTATATATTTAAAGTTAATATAAAAATCATCACAAGATAAACAGATTACTGATTATTAAGCTCATTTTTATAAAATACTCTGAAATTCAACCACAAAGAGACTGATACAACTTTGTAATGCTGAATATGTGTAAGCCTTAATCTTGTACTGATAACTGATGAGCTATAAAACCTTCTAAGAATAAGTTTTACAAGCCTGAGAGTTTTGAGAGAGATTCTAGAATATATCTAAAAATGCTTAGCCACTTGCCTGATTATAAAATAATGAGTAAAATGGAGTATTACTAGGTCATAAAAAAGAATGAAATCTTACCGTTTGCGGCAACATGGATGGATCTAAAGGTATTATGTTAAGTGAAATAAGTCAGAGAAAGACAAATGCCATATAATTTCACTTATATGTGGAATCTAAAGAACAAAATAAATGAACAAACAAAACAGAAACAGCTTCATAGATACAGAGAACAAACTGAGGATTGCCAGATGGGAGAGAGTGGGTGAAAAAGGTGAAGGGATTAAGAAGTACAAATTGGTCACAAAAATATGAAGTGCAGCCTAGGGAACATAGTCAATAACATCGTAGTAACTATGTGGTGCCAAGTGGGCACTAGAATTTTCAGGGCGCTCACTTCCTAACTATCTAATTGTCTAACCACTATGCTGTACACTTGAAACGAATATAAAATAATACTGAATGTCTACTGTAATTAACAATAAACTTTTTTGTACTTGATTACATGGAGCCTGGAAAGTCAAGCAAAGCCCAAACTCCAAAACTCTACACAAAGATTCTATTCTAAGAGGCAAACTTCTAACTTTAACAAGATCTACAAATCAGCTTATGCATTTTTTTGAAGTATTAGAACTAAGACAAGTACATCATATAGAAATTCTGTGATATTAAACTTCTTGACGTCATCTAAATTGTTTAAAAGAAATCTTAAAAATATAATTTTTAGCACTTATATACAAATATCAAATGTATATGTAGGCATAACTTCCTTAAACATTAGGAACAGTTTTTGAGAAAT
>PVJC01025472.1:0-24732 GCA_004026665.1 Murina feae | reverse complement strand
TGAGCAGAGAGAGGCCCAGTCAGCCTAGGCAGACAGTTTACTCCTGGTGCAACGGAAGCCTCCTATTTACTCAGCTCCGTGACTGCCGGCCTCCATCTTGGCTGGGTTAATTTGCATACAGTTGCTCTGACTGGCTGGTGGGTGTAGCTTAGGCATCCCAGAGAAATGGTCAATTTCAATATTACTCTTTTATTAGATTAGATTTTAATTAAAGAAAGTCTGAAAAAATAAAGTCAGTACATATGCCTTTGAAGAAATAAATACACTATTTAGTTTCAGGCTAATTGATTCTGATTCAAAAGCATCTTCTTTAAATATGCTGAAAGAGGTTATAAAGTGCATTCCAAAAAGGATAGAGTATTCCATTACCACAGGTCATTTTCTCCCTCTGTAGCCTCCCAGGTCTGTGGTCAAAAGGGCTAAGGGCAAGAGGCAGAGCACAAGCCACCCCTTACAGTGCTGCTCCCTACCCTCAAGCTCTTACAAGGAGGAAATTCTTTGCACAGAAACACTCAATAATCTGTCTCATCTATCCAAGCTTACATAGCTTACTGATGAGAAGTGTACTTGCACTCTCTTCTCATTACCTGGGGATTACCTCTGCTATCATCTCCACGAGTCTCAACAATAGCTCTCCTTTATTTTTTTTATTTTTTCAACTTCATTTATTTTTCCTAGAATTTAGATACAATTAACTGCAGCAAGGCAGTGCTCAATACTATTTAAGCCTCACTTTAGGTTCTTAAACTACCTCAGCATTTGTGGAATTCACATTCCAGTAAAACTGGGAAACTAAAATTTGACATACCAACAAATGTACTCAATATTGATGTAACTACAAAATTTTTCCTTTATTCTTCTTTATTGATTTTTAGAGAGACAGGGAGAGGGATAGAGAAATAGAAACATCGATAAGACAGAAACATCAATCAGCTACCTGCTGCACACTCCCTACTGGGAATCAAGCCCACAATCTAGGAATGTGCCCCAATTGAGAATCGAACCTGGTGACCTCTTGGTTCCTGGGTCAACACTCAACCTCTAAGCCACACTGGCCGGCCAGGCAACAGCTCTCCTTTTAGCTCCTTCTCTCGGTGGACTCCACCAAAAAACTGCTCTTGCCTACACATTCCACTTTTTCTATTTCATGTAAAATCTGCACTCCTTTCATTTCCACTTCCCGGAAACACTCAGGCATGAAATCAGATTTCACTACAGAATTATCAGAATAGCTGAAATAAAAAATAGTGACAACACCAAATGCTGATCAGGCTGCAGAGACTGATCACATACACTGTTGGGAATGTAAAATGGTGTGGTTGCTTCAGAAAACAGTACGGGAATTCCACAAAGGTTAAGCATATGACCTAGCAATTCCATTCCTAGGTTTTTACCCATCGGAAATGACAACATATGTCCCTACCAAGACTTGTGTACAAATGAATGTTCAATGTTCACAACAGCTTTATTTGAAGTAGCCCAAAAGTGGAAATAACCCAGATATCCTTTAATGGGCTAAACAAATGGTAGAACATCCATACCATACATGCAATAACCTGGATAAATCTCGAGGGCATTATGGTAAATAAAAAAAGCCAGCCCATCAGCAGATGAGTGGATTAAAAAACTGGTACATCTACCCAATGGCATACTATGCTTCTGTGAAAAGGAAGGAACTGCTACCATTTGCAACAGCATGGATAAACCTAGAGAGCATTATGCTAAGCAAAATAAGTCAGAGAAAGATAAATATCACATGATCTCACTCATTTGTGGAATATAATTAACATAACTGATAAACAAAAACAGATCCAGAGACAGAGGAGCATCGATCAGACCGTCAAACCTCAGAGGGAAGGCAGGGGAGAAAGATCAACCCAAAGACTTGTATGCATGCATATAAGCCTAACCAATGGACAGACAACAGGGGAGTGAGGGCATGAGCAGGGTGTGGGGGGCAAGGTGGGATAAGGACACATATGTAATGCTTTAATCAATAAAGAAAATTTTTTAAAAAGCCAATGCCAGCCCTAGCTGGTTTTGCTCAGTAGATAGAGCGTCGGCCTGCAGACTGAAGGGTCCCGTGTTCGATACTGGTCAAGGGCACATGCCCAGGTCATGGGCTCAATCCCCAGTGGTGGGCGTGCAGGAGGCAGCCGATCAATGATTCTCTCATCATTGATGTTTTTATCTTTCCCCCCCTTCCTCTCTGAAATCAATACAAATATATTTTTTTAAAAGCCAATGCCAAAAAGTAACATACTATGTGATTCCGCTTATGTAACATTTTTGAACTGACAACATTTTAGAAAGAGGACAGATTAGTAGTTACCAGAGGTTAGAAATGAGGGAGAGGCACCATGATTCTAAGGGGGTATAGCATGAGCGAGATCTTAGTGGTAATCAAACAAAACCAGCTTTGTATTTTAACTGTGGCTGGGGTTACACAAATCTACACATGTGGTAAAAGAACATAGAACTATATGTTTTATTCTAAAGTCAACTTTCTACTTTTGATATTGTACTATAATTATGTAAGATGTATCCAACAGGGGAAATTGAGTGAACACAGGACCTCTCTATTACCTTTGCAACCTCCTGAGAATCTATAATCATTTCAAAATAAAATGTTAAAAATATTGAGTTAATAGAAATAGGAAGTCTCTATCGATGGCCTGAAATCTCAGGAGTCCAAGCCCACTTCCATTAAAAGCTATCAAAGGAACCATGTCCGCCCTTGATTCACTGCCCCTAACTGAAAATTGGGATATCATGGCTGTCTTAGAGGGTTTTTTTAATCTGCTCTCAGTTTTTCCTCTCAGTTTCTTTTTCTACTACATCAAGGCTTACTTAACAAGTTACAACAGGTTAAAAAGAATCAGTGAGGTTTAAAAAAGGGAGAGGGGCAGGCAAGCAAAAGGGAAGTGTTTCACAGTCAGCAACGGAGTATGACTGGCATCCTATGAGAGGAAGAAAGTGACGTTGCAAAATTATACAGGAAGCTTATACAAAGGTAAAGTCAAATGGTGTCCTAAAAAACTGAGGTGGAATCTGGTAATTATTCAGGTTTCTGGCTATCTAAAGTTCCCTCAACAAAAAAAATTCCCTTAGTAATCAAAGCAGGGGCCAGAAGTCTCAACAAACATCAGAGTTCTCTTTTGTGGGACAAAGAGAGTTTAATAAAGTAGCCATTACTCAGGAGGCACATTTCCAAAACACTGCCAGCAAAGACCACATAAGGACATTAAAACAAAAAGAAATTTGGCAAAGCATGGCTGCCTATGCTCTTCCAAAAAGTAGGGCTACAGTGCGACTCTGTTCAAAAGAGATGTGTTAATCATGGAACAAAGTAACTTACTTCCTCTCCTCAGGCCACATAGAATTTATCCAGATTACAGGGGGAAATTATAGATTGCAACTATCAGCAACAAAAAGTCTATTTTAACCTGTCTTTGTTCACTATGTTGCAGTATTCAGAGGATCTGCTCAGTAGCCAAAGAGACGCAATTCTAGTTCTGGCTCTGCCACCAACTTGCTAGTTCAGTGACCTTGGACAAGTCATTTTCCATCAGCAAAACAAGACCAGCCAATCGTTTCAAGACTCGGGGTCAATCTGAATGAAACTTTGAGCCCTTGGGCAGAAAGATGTTTCATATTAGATCCAAAGTGAGAAAAGGTAAGTACCTTCTCTAGTCCCACTCCCAGCCATACCAGTTAATTCCTCAAGCCAATTTCCCAAGGAAGAGAGGAGATTAAAGCCCAAAATGGAAATTGCAGGAAAAGGACCTATAGGATGCCCCATTTCATGTCTTTCAGCTGGTACGTGCATCTGGAAAGGTCAGGCTTGAACACAGAAGAGATCGAAGGAAATAATTAAACCTCAGATCTAGTTGCCAATGTCCACCTGTCCTGTTTTTTCAGAGGATCCATCCCCTTTCCTTAACATCATCGAAGGGGTAGAAAGGGCCCTTGTCTAATACCAAGGTGACTGCAAGTAATTCCTACTTTGTCCAAATTGTAAAGGCCTAGATTACTTGGGGAAATGTGGATACCAGGTGTTTTTTATGGCTATAAACTATTGAGTTCTTCTGACTATTTCCATAGCAAGGCACAGAAGGCCACTTGCAAACTAACAGTAAGCTATAGTGAAATTAGAGGGAAGGAGAGCTACATGAATTTTGGGGTATCCATAGAGTTCTCTAATTCATAGTGCCTTCATATGTTTAAGCTTAGGGTAAAGGAAGAGTCCCCTACTATCCTGTGTGTCTGCTAATATCCAAAAGATGCCCTCACTTGAACCAATTCAAATTGGGAAAGGGGCTGAATCACACCGTTCACATGCCTGCCCATCAATCACTTCCCAAAAAGGATAAGCCTGCAAAACGCCATCAAAGCAAGTCCTTACGACCCCCCTCCCCCAAAAGCACCACCGTTGCATCCTCTCAAGATATGTAACAGATGTGTGACTCAGTGGTTGAGCGTTAACCTATGAAACATGAGGTCACGGTTGGATTCCCAGTCAAGGCACATGCCCTTGTTGCAGGCTCCATGCCCAGTAGGGGGCGTGCAGGAGGCAGGCGATCAATGATTCTCAACCATGATGTTTCTCTCTTTCCCTCTCCCTCTCTGAAATCAATAAAGAATATATTTTTTAAAAGATATGTAACAGTCAAATGTATCAGTTATATACCTAACTGTCCTCATGCACTTTGCCCCTGGCACGCACAAATGTACCACACGTTACAAAAAGAATGTACAAGCTCCACACACCATTCTAGTAACTGGGGCAAATAAGAAGCCATATTGGTAAGTGACCAGGGCCCCACAGGTGCAGAGTAAGAGACCCCCAAATATATGGGGAGCCCTCCCATTTCTAATATCCTGTTTCTCTAGCCACCTGTGAGGATGAGGTTGGAGAACAGCAAGAACGAGTAGCCACACAGCAAGAATGAGTAGCCACACCCTGCTCTACCATTACCCAGCATGTGTCACAATCCTGATGCAAACCCCAACGCCCCGAGTCCAAAGACCAGGTTGGGCGGCAGAGGCCTGTTACATAAGCTCTGCAGGGCTGCCTTTGGTGAGCCCCACCCGACTTCACCCTCTTACCCCAGATGCTTTAGGGGTTTCTGCTCCTGAACATCTATATCAACACCCTCTGGTAAAGATTTCTTTTATTGCAAGGATCCTTGAAATGTGGGCCCTTTCTCTTTGCCTGGAATGGTCTACGGCGGGGAAGGGAAACTAACCAAATGACCTTTCAAGGTCCCTGCCTTGAGGCCTAGAGATTTGCAGGCTACGCCTTAGGTCCCAACTCCACAACTGGGAACTGGAGGAGGCGGAACTGCATGGCAGGAATGGGAAAGGGCAAAATGGTTCTCGGCAATCTGAGCTGTTCCTCGGTGGATCCACCCCAAAAGGGCACCTACACCACGTTTACTGGGCTGGGAGAAGCGAGGTTAGAAACCGTCACACTCCGAAAAGCCTCAGCCACAACGGTCTGCAGCATCGCCTAGTATGGCGAGAGCCCACAGGGCCGAGCCCAGGACCAAAAGAGACTTTGGGCAGGCGGGAAAGCAAATTGGCGCTGGCCAGAGACGCCGCGGCGGGGCCCCGAGGAAGCGCGGGCAGATGTGCAGAATTACCTCATGACGACCCGCTTGCCCTTCACGTCCAGCTTGTCCAGAGTCAGCTTGTTAGAAAGAGACATCTTGGCAATACAGCAGCTCAGAGAGCCCGCAGACGACACAGCGACAGAGACAGCAGCAAATGTCCGACTGAGACCGCGTGCGGATCTCCGAGTTGCGCGCGGGCCCCGCCCCCGCCCCGCCCCGCTCCCAGCCCCGCCCCTTCCCGGCCGCTGCCCGGCCCCGCGCCGCTATCAGCAGCCGCTATTGGATGCAGCCAAAGGCACCCGCGCGCTTCAGTTGCTCAGAATCGCTGTCAGTCTAAGAGGGCGCTGATGGGACGTGCAGCTCACACTCGTCACGTACTACACGCAGCGACCCGCTGGGAACTTTCCTATGGGCGGGAGTGGGAGGCGGTGCCGGCTGGTGGAGGAGGAGGAGGCGGGTGGCCTCGCCAAGCCACGTGAACGGACAGGCACAAGGTCGCCGCTAGGCTTTCCGCCGCCTCACCCAGAGCAGCTGCAACGCATCCAAACCTATGACATTCTGGGGAAAAGCACAACCCCCAGCCCCCACCCCTTAGAGTTCCCGGCAGCTCTACTAAGTTCATGCAAATAAAATCCCACATAAGGCTGCTGACTGGTTTTAATAATGGAGACTTCTTAGAAGTCCAGGTCCCTCCTCCTCCCTACTTTTTTTTACAAGAAAAACTGCAGCCTGGCTGCTGTGCCTCAGTGATTGCCATGATTTGATCCCCAGTCAGGACACATGCCTGGATTGTGGGCTCGATCCCAAGTAGGGGTCGTGCAGGAGGCAGCCGATCAATGATTCTCTCTCCCTCTCCCTTCCTCTCTGAATTCAATAAAAATATACTTTTTTAAAAAGAAAAAGTGCAATGTAATTGTTCTGGTTACAACACAATGCTAAATGGCAAACACACAGCATACTAGTATCATGTATTAATGCTCACAAAACTCTGAAGTAGGTACCCTCATCCTTATTGTACAAATCAAGTAACTGATGCACAAAGTTTACTGGCTTGCTTAGGGTTTCAGATCTTGTAAGTGGTGCATTCAAACTTAGACAGTCAACATGTAGAGTCCATACCCCTACCTATACTATAATACAGTCTCCATTGCTAGGAACTAGATAGGTGAGTGTCCAACATGCTTATACAGTTAGCTAGAATGAAGTCAGAAGTACAAAAATGTCCCACATATGATGCTCAAAGTCCAGGTAAGGTATAGGCAATATTAATTCATAGTACACTGGTATTGAGACAAGTGTATCTGTCTGATAATGAGACACAAGTTTAAAGTTATATGATAAACATTTGTTTCTTTCAATCCTGTCATTGGGAAACCTCCACAGAGATACTTCCAAATGAGTTTACATCTGAGGCCTCCCCATGATCAGTTCTGCATACATATGGCACTTATTTCATTCCACCTAGGATATTGTGGTAGTGGGAAACAGTTCCTTTTGGGTAAGATAGACTAGCAACCAAAGGCGTCAGCAGGGAAAGCAAAACAAGCATACAATCTGACAATCTGAACGTAATACTTCCCAATTATTGAACACTTACTGTATGCCAGATTCTTCTAAGGGCTGAATACACATGACTTGTTCCTCACAATGAGAACATTGAAACCCATAAAAATCCAGAATGTTATCCTCTATAGATTTGAAAACACATCACAGATGGAAAGATCCTGATGGATGGGAAAGAGTTTGAAACAACACAAAAAGTTCAATGTTGCTGGGAAATAGAGTGGGAGGAAGAAAGGTCTAAAACTATATTGGGAAGGCAACATAAGCAGGAACCAGATTCTTTGAACACAATAAGCATGATTAAGAGGTGATTTTTTTTTTATCCTAAGAGCAATGAGAAGCCATTTGTTGTAGTCCCTGTTGCCTAGCCGACATCCATTCCCAAGTCACCACCTTCCTTGCTAACAGAAACTTGATTTGATTACAGGGCAGTGACAAATACTTAGAGAAGATAGTATTTCATAGCCACAAGGGAAGAATCATAATTTACCTAAATTAAGCATGGTTATCCTATTTCTCTTTGTCATGAATTGGTCTGGGAATGGGTATTGACTCATTTTGGCCAGAATATATATAGAGAAGACCACTGACCCTTTATGGGAAGGAATTTACTCTCTTATAAAAGATAAAGCAGCTAGAAGACCAAAGTCCTTTTATTTTTTAACTAGAGGCCCAGTACAAAAAATTTGGCCTGTGCCCTCTAGCAAGCTGGGACCCTTCAGGAGATGTCCACCTGCTGGCCTGTTCCATGGGGGATCGGACCTAAGCTGGCAGCCAGACATCCCTCTGGAGGCCCTTGGGTGATGTCCACTTGCCAGCAGGGAGCAGGCTCCCACCACCACTGCTGTGTAGGCAGCTGTCAGCCTGGCTTGTGACTGAGCAGAGCTCCCCCTGTGGGAGCTCAATGACCACCAGGGGCAGCTCCTGCATTGAGCATCTGCCCCCTGGTGGTCAGTGTGTGTCATAGTGACCAGTCATTCCCAGTTGTTCTGCTGTTAGGGTCAATTTGCATATTACCCTCTTATTATATAGGATAGAGGCCTGGTGCATGGGTGGGGGCCAGCTGGTTTGCCCTGAAGCGTGTCCTGTATCAGGGTGGGGGTCCCGCTGGGGTGCCTGGCCAGCCTGGGTGAGTGGCTGATGGCTGTTTGCAGGCTGGCCACAGCCCCTTCAAGGTGGGTGTCCCCACCTGGGGTACCTGGCCAGACTGGGTAAGGGGATGAGGGCTCTTTGCAGGCTGGCCACATTCCCTTCAGGGAGGGGGGTCCTGCTGGGGTACCTGGCCAGCCTGGGTGAGTGGCTGATGGCTGTTTACAGGCTGGCCACATCCCCTTCAGGGAGGGGGTCCCTGCTGGGGTACCTGGCCAGCCTGGGTGAGTGGCTGATGACTGTTTGCATGGAGGCTGGCTGGAAGCTGGTGGCTGAGATTTACTTAACTTCTAAAGTTGAAACTTTGTTGCTTTAACCAGAGCCCAGGTCGGGTTGCCCCTGACAACCCAGGCTCTTAGCACTTCCTTGAGTCCAAGGCTGGAAGCAGGTATCTCGGGTTTATTTATCTTCTATAATTGAAGCTTTGTTGCCTTGAGCAGAGGCCACAGCCAGCCAAGGCAGGCGGGAACCTTAGCTTCCTCCATGGCCGGGGCAAGCCTCCTGTTTGCTCTAGCTCCATGGCTGTCGGCCACCATCTTTGCTAGGTTAATTTGCATATAGTCACTCTGATTGGGTGGTGGGCATGGCTTAGATATAGCAGAATGACACCAATTTGCATATTACTCTTTTATTAGATTAGATTTTTGCCCCTACTCCAGGCATTCTTCCTTGGGATACTATCCTATGAGAACATTATGTTTGTGATTTATGGTAGTTTTAAAGTATGTCCACAAATTGTTTGATACTCATGCTTTCAAAAGGTGGAGGCTAATTCCCTCCCCTTGAGTGTGGGCTGTATTTACTGACTTACTTTTGATGAATAAAACGTGGTTAAAAATGACTATGTATGACTTCCAAGACTAGATCATAAAAGACATTGTGGATTCTTCCTTGCTTTTCTCCTGGATCATCCACTCTGTGGAAGTCAGCTGCTATGTCACGAGGACACTCAAATAGCCTAATGCAGAGACCCAGGTGGTGAAGAACAGAGGCCTTCTGTCAACAGCCAGCAAAGGAAGCACTGAGGCCTCCTGCCAGTAGGCATGTAAATGAGCCATCTTGGAAATGGATCCTCCAGGCCCACTCAAGCCTTCAGATGCTTGCACTCCTGGCTAACATCTTGATTGCAAGCTCATGAGAAACCTTGAACCAGAACTACCCAGCTTTGCTATTCTGAAATTCCTGACCCACAGAAATTGTGAAATAATAAATGTTTGTTGTTTTAAGGGGCTAAACTTTGAGGGGTTTTGTTCTTCAGCAATAGATAACTAATACAAAGTTCCAGCAATGATTTTGCTATCATAAGGGTAAAGGTAAATAATCACCAACATGTTGAGAATGGTGAAGCAGACCTATAGAACGAGCCTACTGAATTAACCAACCATGGCACTACCTTACTACTCAATTTCTTGTCATTAAGATTAACAAGCCCTGTCATTTAAACATTGCATTAAGTACAGTAGTGCTCCCTTTTTCACAGGTGATACGTCCCAAGACACCCAGGAATAGAAGGTTTGTCATTACCAAGATCTTACAACCTCAGCATACAATCCTTTTTTATCTTAT
The DNA here is from genome assembly GCA_004026665.1 of Murina feae. Taxonomy (NCBI): domain Eukaryota; kingdom Metazoa; phylum Chordata; class Mammalia; order Chiroptera; family Vespertilionidae; genus Murina; species Murina feae. Next base: position 14,839 of record PVJC01025472.1, on the reverse strand, counting down.
TAAGTCCAGAATTTTTACCTTTGCACTTAAAGGAAGGATTTTACAGCTTCTCTTAGGCTTATTGAAATTGCCAGCATCTCTACTCTTGGACTTTGGGGCCATTATTAAATAAAATAAGGCTTACTTGAACACAAGCACTGTGATACATACCATGACAATCAATCCAATAACTGAGACAGCTAACTAATCAGTGGGGAGTAACTAATCGGTGGGGAGCTTATGCAGTGTGTATGTACTGGGCAAAGGGATGATTCATGTCTTGGGTGGGACAGAGCAGGACAGCATGAGATTTCAGAATGGCGCACAATTTAAAACTTATGAATTGTTTGTTTCTTTTGAATTTTCTATTTAATATTTTTGGGCCTCAGTTGACTGTGGGTAATTGAAACTGCAGAAAGTGAAACCATAGGAAAGCGGCGTGGGGACTGCTGTATACTGTCGTTTGCAGCTGAAAACATCTCCCTACCCTATTGAAGGGATTTAAGCAAGAGCAGTATGATCAAGTTTACATTTTTAAAAGTTCATTCTTGGGATAGTTTCACCTCTATCAATGGCGTAATCTTGAGCTATGTAATTGAAACTAATCATCCTATTGAGAAATAGTAGGAACGTTAGACAAAATTTTAAAAGCATCTGTTTGAGTTTTTGGAAAACTATCAAAGGCAATGAAATGTTATGAAGCCAAGATTCAAGAGAAAAAGAAACCTATATTTGGGACTATCCACCCCCCTTCTCCCCTAAGGACATCTGCCTATTCCAGAAGATGCAGCAGAGAGACTGTGCATAGCTTTGGTTAGACTCGTGGAGATAAGAGGGGGGAAATTGGATTTCAGGGCCCATGAGGAAGAAAAGGCTACGCTAAACCCCACAGGCTTTGACTTGTAACCCTTAAGGACAACACCTTAGGAATAAGGGTGAATAGGAAATAATCCAGCCCTCACAAGGAATGAAACCCAGCTTCTTATCATCTCAACTCATAATTGAATAAAGTGATCTGGGATTTCTAATACCTCTAGCCTGATAGTCCACTGGCAAGAAACAAATGTGAAGCCAACATTAACAAGAGCGTCAAATTATTTTTCATACACAATGTCTAGTATTCAATAAAAAATAACAAAACATATTATCTATTGCTGTTTAGCCCAAAACCCAGAACCTTAAAACAAAACAAATATATACTAATATGTACAGTATATTGGTTTCTGTGGGTCATGAATTCAAGAACATGAAGCCTGGGTGGTTGTGGCTCAGGGTCACTCAGGACATTGCATTTAGCTGAAGGCTTGACTGAGCCTGGAGGATCCCCATCCAAGATGATGCACTCACATGGTTGTTGTCAGGAGGCCTCAATTTCTCGCCACATGGGCCTCTCCATAAGGCTGTTTGAATATACAGATGACATGGCAGCTAGCTTCCCCCAGAATAAATGATTCAAGAGAGAGGACAAGGAGGGATCCACATGTCTTTTATGACCTAGACTCAGAAGTCACACACCATCATTTCAGCCATATTCTATTTGTTAGAAGTAACTACTAATTCTAGCCTACACTTTGGGAAAAGGAAATTGAGTTCCACCTCTTGAAGAGAGAAATATATTAAAACCACCATACACACTTTGCCTGGGTCCTAATTTTGCTGATGCCTAGAACTGATAATATCCTGCAATACACATTCCTTGGCCCATGAAGAGATGAACATACTTACTATGAGGAATATTAAAGACAGTGTATTTCAGTCATTGTGGCCACTGCCTACCTTTGCATTTAAAGGAAGTACTCACTAGGTTTCTACGCATGTCTCACTTGTGCTGATATTTTCAGGTAATAAACATTTTGCAGTTGGTAGTAACTCTGAAGGTCCCACAGGTCCAAAATCCTACCTTCTATACTATAAAAATGTCTTTTAAGGCATCTAGCTTCTATTTTAATATTCAACGATGGATCACTCATTACATTAAAGGACACAGGTACATTATGGGATAGGTATAATTATTATAACATCTTTATATTGAACTAAAATCTGGGATACAATCAGAAAAATAATTTGCAAGAAAATAAAGAGGGTACCTGGCCAGTGTAGCTCAGTTGGTTGAGCATTGTCCCATGCACCAGGAGTTCAATTTCCTAGTCACAGCACATTCCTAGATTATGAGCTAAATCTCCAGTAGGAGGCATGCAGAAGGCAACTGAATGATGCTGTTTCTCTCTCATCTATGTTTCTATCTCCTTTTCCCTCTTCCTTTCTCTCTCTCTAAAAAAATCAATAAAAACATATTTTTTTAAAAAAGAAAAGAAAGAGTGTGGGAAAATCTACAGGTTAAAAGAAACATAAGGCATATAAAAAAAGTACAATGTGTGGTGCCTGTTAAGATCCTAATTCAAACAATCCAACTGTAAATACACACAAACACACACTTATAGGACAACCTGGAAGATTAGAACATTGACTGGATATTTGATGGCCTTAAGGTATTTGATAAAAAATATTAAGAATGATATCATAGCTATAATTTTTAATTTATTTGTATTTAAGTATAGCTGGTATACAATTTTATATTGGTTGCATCAGTTTCAGGTGAACAATATAGTGATTCAACATTTTTATACCTTACACTGTGATCATCCACTAATGCTAGTGATCATCTGTCACAATGTAAACTTATCACAATATTGTTGACTATATCTCCCTTCCCCTAAAGAAAACTTATCACAAATACTGAAATGTTTTCAACAAATTTAAAGAAAAGTTGCAAAAAGAGCTCCCATATACCCTTCGTCCAGATTTTGATAAATTAATTTTATGTTCTCATTTTCTCTCTTTCTCCACACACACACACACACACACACACACACACACACGCGCGCGCGCGCACGAGCGCAGACACAATATTTTAAAACCATACTCCTTTACCCATAAATACTTTAGCGAATATTTCTGAAGAACCAAGATATTCACTTACACAACCACAGTACAATTATGAAAATTTAAAAAATTTAAATTCAATAAAATGCTATAGTGTAATATATAAACCTTATTGAAATATTTCACATTTGTCTTAATAATGTCTTTTATAGCAAATATTTTGGTCTTAGATCCAACCTAAGATCATATATTTAGTTTTTTTAATCGTCCTTATTAGCCTTCTTTGTCTTCCATGTCATTGATTTGTTTTTAGCAGTACAGACCATTTATTTGTTGACTCGCCCTGAATTTGAGTTTGTCTGATACCTTCTCATGATTTGATCGACTCAGGAATATGTGTTTTGAGTGGGAATACTATGTAACTAATATTGTGTCCTCAGTGCAATAATATTAGGAAACACATGATATTGGCTGGTATTATTATTATTATTGATGCTTGACAGGTTCACTACTGTAAGGTTATGCTTTTCCTTTAGTGTACTCAATAAGTATTTTGTGAGAAGCTATGTTGAGTCTATGTATTATACATCTTGTTTCTCACTAGTTTTAGCATCCATGGATGATTCTTACCTGAATTTAATGTTGCTATGATAACTAGAAAATGAATTTTGACTCTATCAATCCTTCTACATTTATGAGTTGGCATACTACAGTGAGGAAAAGTTCCTTACTTCCTTTATTTCCTTATTTATTTATTACTAGTGTATACTTATGGATCTTTATTTTATTCCATTATTTACAAACACTACTATTATTACTTTGATGCTCAAAGTACTCTAATTTGACCCCACAGGGCCTTTTGACATGTCTCCATCATTTTTTAAGTACTTCCTTAAGTACTTCTGGCACATCTTGTATTTTATCTTCCCTAGTCCTGAATCACCCATTTTCACCCCCAAAAAATCCAGGTTTCTGTAAGTGTAGAATGGTATTTTAAAATCAAGATATGGCCTGGCCGGCATAGTTCAACAGTTGAGTGTTGATCTATGAACCAGAAAGTCATGGTTCAAATCCCAGTCAGGGCACATGCCTGGGTTGCAGGTTCAATTCCCAGTAGGGGCTTGTAGGAGGCAGCCAATCAAAGATTCTCATCATTGATTTCTCTCTCTCTCTCTCTCTCTCTCTCTCTCTCTCTCTCTCTCTCTTCCTCTCCCTGAAATCAATCTAATCTAATAAAGGAGTAATATGCAAATTGACCCTCACTCCATTATACATAAGCCATGCCCACCATCCAAGCCACGCCCACCAGCCAATCAGAGCGACTATATGCAAATTAACTCAGCCAACATGGCAGCCAGCAGCCACAGAGCTAAAATAAGCAGGAGGCTTGTCCCAGCCATGGAGAAAGCTAAGGTTCCTGTCTGCCTAAGACGGCTATGGCCTCCTCTCGCTCGAGGCAACAAAGTTTCAATTATAGAAGATAAATAAACCTCAAATACCTGCTTCCAGCCTTGGGCTCAAGGAAGCACTAGAAGCCTGGGTTGCCCGGGCAACCTGCCCTGGGCTCCAGTTAAAGCAACAAAGTTTCAACTTCAGAACTTAAATAAATCCCAGATACCAGTTTCCAGCCAGTCTCGCTGCACACAGCCCTCAGCCCATCACCCTGGCTGGCCAGGCACCCCAGGGCGGAACACCCACCTTGAAGGGGCTGTGGCTAGCCTGAAAACAGCCATTAGCCCCTCACCCAGGCTGGCCAGGCACCCCAGCAGGGACCCCTACCCTGAAGGGAGTGTGGCCAGTCTGAAAATGGCCCTCAGCCCCTCACCCAGGCTGGCCAGGCACCCCAGTGGGACCCCCACCCTGATCTGGAACACCATTCAGGGCAAACCAGCTGGCCCCCACCCATGCACCAGGCCTCTATCCCATACAATAAAAGGGTAATATGCAAATTGACCCTAACAGCAGAACAACTGGGAATGACTGGTCACTATGACACACACTGACCACCAGGGGGCAGACGCTCAACGCAGGAGCTGCCACTGGTGGTCAGTGCACTCCCACAAGGAGAGCTTTGCTCAGCCACAAGCCAGGCTAATGGCTGCCAGTACAGCAGTGGTGGTGGGAGCCTCTCCTGCCTCCTCAGCAGCGCTAAGGATGTCCGACTGCAGCTTAGGCCTGCTCCCTGCTGGCAAGTGGACATTCCCCAAGGGCTCCCGGGCTGCCAGAGGGATGTCTGATTGCCAGCTTAGGCCTGATCACCCAGGGAGCAGGCGTAAGCCAGTAGGTGGACATGCCCCAAGGGGTCCCAGACTGAGAGAGGGTACAGGCCAGGCTGAGGGACACCCCTGAGTGCACAAATTTTTGTGCACCAGGCCTCTAGTATGGTAATAAGGATAAGAGGGATTTGGTGGAGGTATACATGGAACAATATTGGTCATGCATCTATCATTATTGAAGCATGGTGATAGGTATATGGTTTTATTATTCTTTTTTATCTATTTTTGTATATGCATGAAAAAGCCTTAAAGTGTGTTAAGGTCTATGCCAGGGCTGACCAGCAACCCCTGAATGACTAATGAACAGATTACTCCAACACAGTTTGACTATGAGAGGGCTAAGGGGCTTGCCCAGCTATTAGGCCTTTATTGAAATTTTTGTCTTTAGATACAATCAGTAGGTGAATAATCTTGGGAGGACACATGTGTTTACATTGTCCTCTAGACAAGGGCATCCAGGGATTAAGCATAAGGATTCTAGTAAACATTCGGGGGTCTGCACATGCACAGACTTGTTTGGAAAGGTCAAGGAATAATTAGGGGCACCGCCTTCGACACTTCCCTAAGTCTCCCCTAAGTCAGAATTCTGATAAACAAGGCAAGCAGCCTTTCACACACTTTCCTTTTTTCAGAATGTCCTCCTTACAACTTTCCAGCCAAGTCTGTTGTGCTCCCCAACAGGTCTATTAAGATCTACCTCTTGTAACCTACTACTCTTGCCATCGATTTTATTTTTCATTGAATTTATTGGAGTGACATTCGTTAATAAAATTATTCCTGCTATTAATTTTTTTAATTTTAAATATATTTTTATTGATTTCAGAGAGGAAGGGAGAGGGAGAGGGTGATAGAAACATTAATGACGAGCGAGAATCACTGATTAGCTTCCTCCTGCATACCCCTACTGGGGATCGAACACACAAACTGGACAAGTGTCCTTACCAGGAATAGAACCATGCCCTCGTGGTTCATAGTCGACACTCAACAACTTAGCCACACCATCCAGGCCTGCCATTGATTTTAGTTCTGCATTCTGGGGGCACACAGAACACATGCACTCTTTCCATGTCTCTCCTAGAAACAGAAATGTTCCTCCCAGATCCCCCTTTAAGGAATGACTTGCTACCTAGCTGTGGGCGATGGATTAGCCTCCAGCTGTCAGCTCCTATCAAGATGGACCTCAACTGCAAAGATCTGCCTCACCTGAAGCCACACCTTCCCTAGGTCAGCCTGCATCTGGTGACTGAACAAGGATGGGCTATAAAGGCCTGGCCATTTTGGCATAATGCAGGATACTCAAAGGTAGTACTGGCTCCAGAGTCCTTCACAGGTTTAGTGAAGCTTTGCTGTACCTGCATAACATTTTTACTTTTTCCTCTAATTCCTCATTTTTACCTTTCTCCTACAGGCATCAATTTCTGATAAAGAGCTAACTGAAAATAGATCATAGATCTACACTTAGATCTCTACGTAAAACTATAAAACTATTAGAAAAAAACATAGGACAAAATTCTTGTGACCGAGTTTAGGGTAGAATTCTTAGATATGACACACAAAACCATCATACATAAAAGAAAAAAAGATAAATTAGACTTGATCAAAATTTAAAACTTTTGGAGGAAAAGATGGTGACCGGCAGGAAGGTAGGGAGGGAGAGAGTGTGAGAAAGCCAGGGAGCAATAGAGGAGTGTGTGGATGTGTAAGGTGTGTGTGTGTATGAGCTAGGGACAGTTAGATTCTGCAGGTCTCCTGAGGGGCTGCCAAACAAGCCAGTCTTAGACGGCAAAGGCCCGCTCCCAGCGTGGACACTCCTGGGCGGCCAGCGCAGGCACGGAGACCACGCCATCTTGAGAAACAGAGCAGCTTGCAACTAGGATCCTGGCATCAACGCCACCCAGTCTGGTCTCAGACGCAAACTAGGTCTCTACAACCACTGGGGACAGAGACCGGAGACCACAGCTATGGACCCACGGTCACCAAGAACCCAGACATCCCAGCAGCAGAGCTCTGTGAGTAACAGAATCGATCCCCCTTCCCACAGGCTCACAGGCAGTGCCAAGCTGGGGCTACAGGAATTTGATCCTGGGAACTCAGGAAAATCTGATAAACTGTTCCCCCTCAGCACGGGGTTGTGGGAATTTAAGACTAGGAACTAAGAAACTTTGAGAAACTGTTCCCCTCCTCACAGGGCAAAAATCTGCGCCTAGAAGCATGCGATCGTGAGGACCTATTCCCCTCCCCATGGGGCAGCTGGATTCTGCGCCTACAAGCACGCGAACGCCGGGGACCACATCCCTTCCACAGGGGGCAGTTGGATTCTGTGCCTAGAAGCAGGCGAACGCGGGGACCTGATCCCTCCCACAGGGGTGGCTGGAATCTGTACCAAGAAGCACAGGAACGTGGGGAACCTCTTCCCAGCCACACGGGGCAGCAGGAACCAACACTCTCTTCCTCACCTTTCTCCTTTTGTTGTCCAGTTTCGCCTACCCCAGTCTGGCTTTAAACTATCCCTACTCCCTCTTCTTATCTCCTCTTAAAATTTCACCCTACTTATATATCTAAGTTCCAATCCCCTGCTCTAAGTCCATACTCATCTCACTCTTCTCTTTCTTCACTATCCATATTTTTCTCTCTTATCTTCCACTTTCTTTTCTTCTCTCTCTCTCTCTCTCTCTCTCTCTCTCTCTCTCTCTCTCTCTCTTTCCCTCTGTCGCTAAGCTGTTGTTAGCTTGAGTGTTGATTATACTGTTTTATTTTAATTTTTAAAAAATTTTTTTCCTCCATTGGTTATTTTGTTGCTGCGGTTTTCCCTCACCTCACCTGAAATTAGTGGTTGTTTATGGTCTGCATTCATCTCTGGGTATCTGTTGCTGATATTCATTGAAATTAGTGGCAACTCTATCAGAATCCCCTCCCTATATAGTTTCTTCCTGTCTTTTATTTCACTCTCTTTCTTATCTCTCTTACCTTTTTTTCTCTGTCCCTCCCCCAATTTCGTCCTTGCACTCTCTTTTTTCTATCTTTTTCCCCTTTTTCTTTTTCTCCTCCTCTTTCCCCTAATCCTCTTTTCTCAGGTGGCCACCTTCATTTGGAGTTACTAGTATCGTGAATACATCTGTGTTCAGTATTTCGTGCATTGTGCCTTGTTGTGCGGTACTTCGTGCCTTTAACTCAACACAGGAGAGAGAGAACCACGTAAATATACACCAAAGAAGAGAGACCATGGGCAGACAAAGAAACAATCAACATATGAAAGAGAAACAGGCATCACCAGAAAAGGAAGAAACGAAATGGAGGCAACCAATTTGTCAGAGAAGGAATTCAGAGAAATGATCATAAAGTGGTTGAGAAGAATGGAAGATAAATTCAACAATATGTGCAAGAACCAAGAGGAAATGTTGAAGAACCAAGAAGAAAGGAAAAGTGACATCACTGCTATGAAGAACTCAAAGCATCAATAGAAAGCATCAACAGTAGACTAGATGAAGCAGAGGATCGCAGCAGTGAGCTAGAAGACAAGATGATAGAAAAAAATACCCAAACAGAGCAGCTTCTAGAAAAAAAAATTAAAAAGCAGGAGGAGAGCCTAAGAGAACTTTGGGACAATACAAAAAGAAACAATATCCATGTAATAGGGGTGCCAGAAGGAGTGGAAACTGAGCAAGGAATAGAAAACTTATTGGATGAAATAATGACAGAGAACTTTCGGGTATAAGGAAGGATAATCCCACACAAATACAAGAAGCTTACAGAGTTCCAAACAAAAGGAACCCCAAAAGACCAACGCCAAGGCACATTATAATTAAATTGGCAAACACCAATGACAAAGAAAGAATCTTAAAAGCAGCCAGAGAGAGACAGAAAGTTACCTACAAAGGCTCCCCAATCAGACTAGCGACTGATTTCTCAACAGAAACACATCAGGCAAGAAGGGAATGGAATGAAATATATAAAGTCATGCAAAGGAAGGGTCTGAATCCAAGAATATTGTACCCAGCAAAGCTATCAATCAAAATTGAGGGTGAAATTAGGAGCTTCACAGACAAAAAAGGACTAAGGGATTTTGTTACTACCAAACCAGCAATGCAAGAAATGTTAAAGGGCCTACTATAAAAAGTAAAAATAGGAAACGAAGAAGGAACACAAGGGTAAAGAATAAAAATGGCACAAACAAGTATTTATCAATAATAACTTTAAATGTAAATGGATTAAATGCTCCAATCAAAAGACACAGGGTAACTGAGTGGATAAGAAAACATTACCCACATACCTGCTGTCTATAGGAAATTCACCTCAGAAAAAAAGATGCACACAGACTGATGGTGAAGGGATGAAAAAAGGTTTTACAGGCGAATGGAAATGAAAAAAAAGCTGGAGTAGCAATACTTATATCTGACAAATTAGATCTCAAAGTGAAGGACATAAAAAGAGATAAGGAAGGCCACTTCATTATACTAAAGGGAGCCATTCAACAAGAAGAAACAACTCTGGTAAATATATATGCACCCAATATAGGAGCACCCAAATACATAAAAAAACTTCTGGAAGATATCAAGGGAGAGATTGACAGCAATACAATCATAGTGGGGGACTTTAATACCCCACTATCACCGTTGGACAAATCCTCTAAACAAAAAATCAGCAAAGAAACATTAATCCTAAATGACTCACTAAAGCAGATGGACTTAATAGACATCTTCAGAACACTTCACCCCAAAGCCACAGAATATACATTCTTTTCAAGTGCAAATGGGACCTTCTCAAAGATAGACCATATATTGGGGCACAGGCAAAGTGTCTTCAAATTCAAGAAGATAGAAATCATATCAAGCATCTTCTCAGACCACAATGGCATAAAACTGGAAATCAACTACAATAAAAACAATCCAAAAAATCAAACACATGAAGACTAAACAGCATGCTATTAAACAATGACTGGATTACCACAGAGATCAAAGAAGAAATAAAAAACATCATGGCAACAAATGACAATGAAAACACAACAATCCAAAATCTATGGGACACAGTGAAAGCAGTCTTGAGAGGGAAGTTCATAGCTCTACAAACCTACTGCAGAAAACAAGAAACAATGATAATAAATTACCTAAACCTGCAACTCGAAGACTTAGAAAGAGAGCAACAAGAAAAGCCCAGTGTAAGCAGAAGGAAGGAAATAATAAAGATCAGAGCGGAGATCAATGACTTGGAGACCAAAAAGACAATACAAAAGATCAATGAAACCAAGAGCTGGTTCTTTGAAAGGATAAACAAGATTGATGAACCTCTAGCCAGGCTCACCAAGAAGCAAAGAGAGAGGACCCTAATGAACAAAATCAAAAATGAAAAATGGAAAATAACAACAGATCCTGCAGAAATACAGAAGATTGTTAAAGAATACTATGAACAACTCTATTCCAAAAAACAGGACAACCTCGAGGAAATGGACATTTTCCTAGAAAAATACAACATTCCAAAACTCAATCAGGAAGAATCCAAAAATCTCAATAGGCCAATAACTATGGAAGAAATTGAAGCAGTAATAAAAAAGCTCTCAGCAAACAAAAGCCCGGGACCAGATGGCTTCACAGGAGAGTTTTACCAAACATTTAAGGAAGATCTAAAACCTATCCTCTCAGACTATTCCAAAAAATTCAAGAGGAAGGAACACTTCCAAACTCGTTTTATGAAGCCGGCATTACCCTAATACCAAAACCAGACAAAGACAACACAATGAAAGAGAATTACAGGTCAATATCCCTCATGAACACAGATGCCAAAATCCTCAACAAAATCCTAGCAAATCGGATCCAACAGTACATCAGAAAGATCATACACCACAACCAAGTAGGATTTATTCCAGGGATGCAAGGATGGTATAACATCTGCAAATCAATAAATGTGATACATCACATAAACAAATTAAAGGACAAAAACTACTTAATCATATCAATTAATGCAGAAAAAGCATTTGACAAAATCCAGCACCCGTTTTTGATAAAAACTCTCAGCAAGGTAAGAATAGAAGGATCTTACCTCATCATAATAAAAGCTATTTATGACAGACTCACAGACAACATCATACTCAATGGGCAAAAATTAAAACCATTTCACCTTAGAACAGGAACAAGACAAGGTTGCCCACTCTCACAACTCCTGTTCAACATAGTACTGGAAGTACTAACCATTGCGGTTAGACAAGAAGAAGATATAAAAGGCATCCAAATTGGAAAAGAAGAAGTAAAACTGTCCTTATTCGCAGATGACATGATATTGCACATAAGAAACCCTAAAGACTCCATCAAAAAATTATTAGACTTAATAAATAAATTTGGCAATGTAGCAGGATACAAAATTAACACCAAGAAATCTATGGCATTTTTGTACACCAATAGTGAATGTACTGAAAGAGAGACTAAAAAAAAACCAATCCCATTTACCATCACACCAAAAAAACTAAGATACCTCGGAATAAACCTAACTAAAGAGATAAAAGACCTCTACTCAGAAAACTACAGTACGTTGAAAAAAGAGATAGAGGAAGACATAAACAGATGGAAGAATATACCATGTTCATGGATTGGTAGAATCAATATCATTAAAATGTCAATACTACCTAAAACAATTTATAAATTCAATGCAATACCCATTAAAATACCAACAGCATATTTTACAGTCCTAGAACGAACTCTCCAAAAATTCATCTGGAATAAAAAAAGACCCCGAATAGCTGCAGCGATCCTTAAAAAGAAGAACAAAGTAGGAGGGATCTCAATACCAGATATCAAGCTGTATTATAAAGCCACTGTTCTCAAAACTGCCTGGTACTGGCACAAAAATAGACATATAGATCAATGGAATAGAACAGGGAACCCAGAAATCGACCCAAACCAATATGCTCAACTAATATTTGACAAAGGAGGCAAGAACATACAATGGAGTCAAGATAGTTTCTTTAAATGGTGTTGGGAAAATTGGACAGATATATGCAAAAAAATGAAACTAGACCACCAACTTACACCATACACAAAAATAAACTCAAAGTGGATAAAGGACTTAAATGTAAAATGGGAAACCATAAAAATACTAGAAGAATACAAAGGCAACAAAATCTCAGACATATGCCAAAGCGATTTCTTCACCATACAGCCCCTAGGGCATTGGAAACTAAAGAGAAAATAAACAAATGGGACTACATCAAAATAAAAAGCTTCTGCACAGCAAAAGACACCATCAGCAAAACAACAAGAAAACCCACTACATGGGAGAACATATTTGCCAATGTTATCACTGATAAAGGCTTAATCTCCAACATTTATAGGGAACTCATACAAGTTAACAAAAAGAAGACAAACAATCCAATCAAAAAATGGACAAAGGACCAAAATAGACACCTTTCAAAAGAGGACATTCAGAAAGCCAAGAGACATATGAAAACATGCTCAAAGTCACTAATCATCCGAGAGATGCAAATCAAAACAACAATGAGATATCATCTCACACCTGTCAGATTGGTTATCATCAACAAATCAACAAATGACAAGTGTTGGAGAGGATGCGGAGAAAAAGGAACACTCGTGCACTGCTAGTGGGAATGCAGACTGGTGCAGCCACTGTGGAGAACAGTATGGAGTTTCCTCAAAAAATGAAACATGGATCTCCCTTTTGACCCAGTGATCCCACTTCTGGGAATATATCCTCAGAAACCAGAGACACCAATCAGAAAGGACATATGCATCCCTATGTTCATAGCAGCACAATTTACCATATCTAAGATATAGAAACAGCCTGAATGCCCATCAGCAGATGAATGGATTAGAAAACTGTGGTACATCTACACAATGGAATACTATGCTGCTGTAAAAAAAGGAAGATGTTCTTGGCATTTGCAACAGCATGGATGGAACTAGAGAACATAATGCTAAGTGAAATAAGCCAGTCAATGAAAGAAAAATATCACATATCCTCATTCATCTATGGATAATAATAACCATTATAAGCTGGTGAACAAAAATAGATGCAGAGGCAGAACAGCATCAAACAGACTGCCAAATTACAGCAACAAGGACAGGGACGTTGGGCGGGGGCGGTTAACAACAGCCAAGGAACTTTTATGCATGCATTTAAGCATAACCAATGGATGCAGAACACTGGGGGGTAGGGGAGGCTGGGGGAAGGGCAGGGGAAAAAAGAGATATATGTACTAATATTTGTCAAACTGTATGTAATAATAAAAAAAATTAAAACTTTTTCTCTATGAAAATCACTGTTGATAGAATGAAAAGACAGGCTACACATTGGGAGAAAATAGCTGCACACCATACGTCTAACAAAGGAATTGTATCCAGAAAATATAAAGACCTCTCATAACTCAATGGCAAAAAAACAAACTCCAATTTTTTAAAAATCGTCAAAGGACTAAGACACTTCAATAAAGAGGATATATAGGTGACAAAAAAGCACATGATAAAATATTCAACATAATTTGCCATTAGGAACACGCAAATTAAAACCACACTGTGATACCTATTAAAGGGGCTAAAATAAATATAAAAATAATAATATCAAGTGCTGGCAAGGATGCAGGGTTATTAACACTCTCCTGCATTGCTGGTAGAAATGCAAAATGGTACAGTCAATCTGGAAAACAGCTTTGCAGTTTCTTATAAAATTAAACCTACATTGACAATATGACTCACCAATCCCAGTCCTAAGTATTTACCCTAGAGAAATGAAGACTTATGTTCATACAAAAACATGTACACAGCCCTAGCCGGTTTTGCTCAGTGGATAGTGTTGGTCTTCGAACTGAGGGATCCAGGTTTCTATACCTGTCAAGCGCACATGTCCAGGTTGCAGACTCAATTCCCAGGAAGCTAATCAATGATTCTCTCTCATCACTGTTGTTTCCATCTCTCTCCCGTTCTCCTTTCCTCTCCGAAATCAATAAGAATATATTTTAAAAAACATGTTTATGGCAGCTCTATTCATAATTGGTGAAAACTGAGAACAATCCAGATGTCCTTGAATGGGTAAGCAAACTGAGGTACAGCCTTACGATGAAATACTGTTCAGAAATATAAAGTAATGAATCATTGCTACAAGAAACAATTTGCAAGGGAATCATTTTTTAAATCTTTATTGTCAAAAGTATTACATATGTTCCCCTTTTTCCCCCATTGTCCTCTTCCAGACTGCCCCTGCCCCGCATCCCAGGCCTTCACCACCCTATTATCTATGTCCATGGGTTATACATACATGCATACAAGTTCATTGGTTGATCTCTTCCCAACCACCCACCCTCCCATGCCATCCCTCTGAAATTCAACAGTCTGTCCAACCTTTCTATGTCTTTGGCTCTATTTTTGTCCATCAGTTTATTTTTTTCATTATATTCTACATATGAGTGAGATCATGTGATACTACCTTTCTCTGACTGGCTTATTTCTCTTAGCATAATGCTTTCCAGATCCATCCATGCTGTTGCAAATGGTAAGAGTTCTTTCTTTTTTACAGCTGTGTAGTCTCTATTATGTAAATACTAGGGGCCCGGTGCACAAAAATTTGTGCACTTGGGGTGGAGGGAGTCCCTCAGCCTGGCCTGTGCCCTCTGAGAGTCTGGGACCCCTCAGTGGATGTCTTATGATGGCCCCAGTCTGCCAGGCGCCTTTTGTGTGTGTGTGTGTGTATGTGTGTGTGTCACC
>PVJC01025471.1:0-24591 GCA_004026665.1 Murina feae | reverse complement strand
CTGATTCAGTGATCTAGAAACCCAAAACTATAATTTAACTAACATGCTCAATTCTGCTTCTGTAACTGCTTTTTGCAAACCAGGTTCCTCATTCCAAACCCAAAGATGTAATCAATACCTCGTGATTTTTGCCTATATAAATCTTGTGTTGTGGCCATATTAGCACTATGAGATTTGAGGTGCATTGCCCCCTTATAGTCCCGGATTTGCAATAAATGTGACTCTTAATTTGACTTCTTGAGGTGTCTTTGTGTGATTCTTGGGGCACATTTCAACATGTGTGTGTACTAGAAATAAGGCTACAACTTGTGTTTTACAATATCACTGATCTTGTGAATTTTTAAAATTTGCGTGATGTTTCTAAATTTTTTAAAGAGATATTCTCTTCTGAAAAGTTGTTGACAGTGTATTTACATACTTTGTAAATTTGTGAAAAATTTTATACACACAAGTTCCAAGGAAGATGTTTACACTCGTGGTACTATTTCTCTAAGATTCTCTACCACTATGAAAGCAGAAACCAAATTTCATATATTTAATATTGATCTTATACCGTGCTTGGCATCCCACAGGAATTTAAAAAGATTATTAGAACTATAAGTAACTAGGCAAATTAGCTCCATGCTTCAGACAAATCAATGAGGCCTTGGACCCTAAGCACAAAAGACAGTGGCAGAGATGAGATGACAAACCAAGGGTCTTTCCTCTTAGTGCAGAATTTTTACAATATCTGCTGGTGGGTTAATATGGAACTTTCTGAATCAAACTGTTCAATAATCTCTGTCAAGCCTATAGTTAGAAAAAAAGGACAACCACATTTCTCTGATATTTGCCTCATTATTAGCATTGGTTATTCCTAGCTCATTGGCCATGTTTTAAAAATTCAACTGAATGTAATTTTTATGTATGGAAATGTGATGATTAACCACAATGAAAAATGAGACTCAAAATAAATCCAGTTGTTGAGTAGTCTAAGGAGTAACATAATTTGGTGATTAGTTATTTCTGGCAGGGTGGTAAGGAGGCACCCTGAGAAGAGCAAATCATAATTCTGAGAAAATGTCTTCAAACTCTACACGCCTTCCCTTGATTATAATGCAGTCCCAGCAGGTGTGCTATCCAGAACCATCTCTGCTCCAGCCCCATCTTCCCCATCCTCCCATCCACAGTTAAGAATTCCTGCCTGCAAGATCTGTAGGGAAAGAAAAAAGCTGAACTCCATATAGGAGGTATTTGAAGTGAAATAGTTAAAGACAATCAAGGTCAAAAAAATAAGTTACCAAAGAGATGTGCATTTATTTATCCACTTATTCATTATTTAAAAGCCTGTGTAATTACAACAGCTACCAATATTATAAAATCACCCTAAAGTCTTAAAATTCTCAGTCTTTACTTAATCTTGGAAAAGAAGAAAAAATACATAACTGAAATAAAAGAAAATACATAATGCATACCATATATATATATATATATATATATATATATATATATGTGTGTGTGTGTGTGTGTGTGTGTGTGTGTGTGTGTATATGAGTGTACTCAAGCTAAATTAGGTAGATTAATAAGGAAATGTATTGGTTGAAATGAAGGAATTTTCCAAACAGGAAAAATAACACAAGAGAAGCTTTAAAAAGGGGGGCAAACTGTATAAAAAATGATTAAGGGATGTCCTTGGCCATATTGGCAAGTACCGAAAGATGAAGCTAAAAATGGTGTGAAGGTGATACATGAAAGTAGGAATCAGAGGCCTTGAAGGTCAGGTTTGGAACTTTATGGTTGATAACTGATAATAGAGAACGACCATACATGTCTAACTAAGCAAAGCAATGTGATAAAAACAGGTTTTGTGGAATTCTTTTTTGTAGTTATAAGGCTCTGCAATGCCTACATTAAAGATGTTGAGACTCACTATAGAGGTTCAATAGGAGGCTTGTAGAACCTGCCAAAGAGTGACGCTGTGGGTAAGGAAAGGAAGGACTGATGCAATTATTCTACAGGAATACCCGGAAGAATTTGGCATGTAAAAGATGTGTGTGCCAGAAAAGAAGATATTGTCAGAAATAGCTCTGAGGTTACGAGACTGAAAATGTATTTGCATTGCTACAATATCATTAGGAAACAAAAAAAAATATTTTTATCTTGGTTTCTTTATAGAAAATGGAAACATTCATGATCACAGATAATGTTTTTCATATTTTCTTCTGTTTTGCATTGCAGAATGAAATATAGGCAAGACTTTTTGTTTCCATCACCTCATCTCATCTTATTACACACACACACAGAATTCCTCAAATAACATTTTTTTGAGAAGTGACATATTGGTTTTACTATATAAATATTCAGCAGTGCCTGTATTGTGCAAGGTCGGTTTATCTTTGTTTCATCATGTCCTAGTCCTCAACACCCGCTAGCACAATGAGCTCTTGCTGTTCCTAATGACTTGCCCCTTCCTGAATACTTGCTCCTGATGAAAGCACTTCCATCAAGTACTTCTCCTTCTCCTTGTTCACCTAGAGAATGCAAGCTCATTCTTCACATCCCAGATTATTGATTCCTCTTCTGTGATTCAGTCTTCAACAAACATTTTTGGTACCACTGAGCTTGATAAAGGTAAATGAGTTGTCATTGTCTCTCAAAGAGCTCATAATCTAATGGAATGACAAACATACAAACAAGCAATTATAATACAATAGGGCATGTTCCATCTGTAATATAGAAAGAGTTTGTAGAAAGTAAAGTAAAACTTAAAGAAAAAATTATCTAATTCTTCTTTTTAATTTTTTTATTGATTGTTTTACAGAGAGGAAAGGAGAGGGATAGAGAATTAGAAACATCGATGAGAGAGAAACGTCGATCAGCTGCCTCCTGCACACCCCGTACTGGGGATGTGCCCGCAACCAAGGTACATGTCCTTGACCGGAATCAAACCTGGGGCCCTTCAGTCCTCAGGCCAATGCTCTATCCATCGAGCTAAACCAGTCAGGGTTATCTAACTCTTTGTAGAAGGCAAGAAGAGTTTCCCATACAGTTTGCACACACTCCTAAATTAAGGTGACCAGATTTAAAGCAGTACACTATTGACTGGGGGGGGTTCTTTTCTTTTTTTTCTTCTTCTTTTTTTTATTATTACTTAAAATATTACAAAGAGTAATCTGGACCTTTTAAAACGCTGCGGGATGCGGGATGCTGGACAAAATATCCTTGGTCCTAATTATAAAGTCACCACACTAAAATAAAATCATTTTGTGTGTCTGTGTTATCAGTTCAGGTACTCTGACAAGCAGATACCAAGACAGAGTACAATAAATGTATTGGGGAGAAAACTATGAAACCCAAGGAAAGGCGCAGGAGTCAAAAGGGATGCACATTCACACACGTGAATGGGAAAGGAGACGGAAGGAGGATTGGGTGGAAAGAGCTTCAGACAGTGCTAAGCAAGCCTTGGCCAAGTCAATGGGGAAATCCAGCACCAAGATTATCGAAGAGGCATCTTGCTTTAGGTGAAAATGATCAGGCCTGTACCCCCACCAGCTCAATCATTGACTGGGAGCTGCTTTACAAGAGCTTAACCTCAGTGCAAAGACTGCTTTAGATCCCAAAAGCATGGAAGTAGCTGGATAAACAGCAGGAGTGGCGGCTCTCTCTTAAAGGGACAGCTGAGAAGTGCACCTTCATGATGCTCCAGTCTGACTTGTTAAAATGCTGAATTCTTTCCAAGCGACCAATGAAATCATAGTCTACTTATATTTCCAGCATTTATTACAGCACCTGAAACTCAGTAAGTACACCACAAATGCTTAATAAAAATAAAGTTTTTAATGTAAAATGTTATGTTGGGCATTATGGATGCAAAATGTAAATATGTATTATTTATTTAATGATATAAACCTTATGAAAATATAAATGACACTATTAGATAACAAAACCTTAACCCAGGAAAATGTACAAAAAGAAATTGCTGCAGGGCTATAAATCTTACACAGAATGGGCCCAACGGCATTTCTAAAAGCCTGCCAAATTCCCAATTGCCAAAGACATCGGAATAATAGACTTTTGTTATAGCTCCACAGAAATTAACTTAGGAATGTGTTTGGCCCATTCTAGGAAAATCAGGATGTGAGGAATGATAGACAAGATGTTCAGGGCTAAGTGTACTGAGTGTACGATGAGCTGTACCTTTGCTATCATACCATACATTGTGCAATTCTGAAATGGATGCGTTCTGAAGTGACTCTTGCTCACTCAAACCTAACATGGGAACAGCATGTCCACTGGTAAGTCCCATTCGAGGGTTCAACTCCATCTATCATTAAACACTCTTGTGATTTCTCTGTAACTTTCTTGTGTTTATTTTAGATAATTAAATTTTATTTGATTTACCCAAGGTATATCTTTGTATGGCTCCTTTCAAAATTATAAGCCTATTATTAATATTCTCAATCTGGTGGTTATACAGATTGGTGGTAACAGTAGAATTAATGCAATTAATGAGACGTATCATGGCTGCACGTGAAAAAAAATGCTCAAGGTCACTAATCATCAGGGAGATGCAAATTAAGATGACAATGAGGTGATTATCACCTCATACATGCCAAAATGGCTACCATCAATAAATCAACAAACAACAAGTGTTCTCAAAGATGTGAAGAAAAGAGAACCCTTGTGCACTGTTGGGGGGAATGCAGATTGGGGCAGCCACTGTACAAGCAGTATGGAGTTTCCTCAAAAAATTAAAAATGGAACTGCCTTATGACCTAGTGATTCTACTTTTGGAAATTTATCCAAAGAAAACCAAAGCATGAAAGAGAAGAAATAATTAACAGAACAAACTCACAAGATTGGCAAAGGTGAAGAAGTCCAAAATGGTTATAGCCATGTGATAAGAGGAACTAAGACAATACAGTATCACAGAAGTTGAAAAAAGGGACATTCCAAAATAGGGAAAGGGGTATTAATTAACAGCTTCAAGAGCTAGAAAATAATGAATAAACAATCTTTAAAAGGACCATTGGTTGTCTACTAAGAAATCACATTGTAGCCCTTGAAAGGGAACAGAAGCAAGATTGCAAATAGAGTAGAGGTGAAAGGTAGGAAATTGAGAAAATACATGTGTAGCACTCTTTTGAAAACTTTTATGAAGAAAAGGACAATGAGCAATAATTTAAGAGATGCAGGGCACTGAGTGTATTTTCAGAGGAGAGAAATACAGAGTTGATGCCAAAAGAGAGGTAGAGAATAAAGGCACTGGCAAAAGGGAATAATTCCTGACATGAGGCAGAAAGGAATGGGGGGAAATTTTAACCTAGAGAATAGGCTGAAAGATTAGCCTTGAGGGAGGATAAACAGCTTGCTGTAGAAAGAACAAAAATAGGATTCAGTGAATGCATGTGGGGAGATCGTTGAAGAAAGGCAGTAACTTTAAACGTAGTCCGAACTCTTCTAAAGTCTTTATGAATGTTTGTCATTAACTAATCAACTATGTCAACTGTAAATCATGCAGAATAATCTTAGGTTTCATTTGGAATTTTTATTTGAATGGTTTTGTTTATATGCTGCTTTGTGTTTGATGCCTAGTCTGTATGCTCTATGTGCATTGGATTGAGGAAAAATAATGTGCTTAATTTAAATTGAGAGGCTTTAATTTAAAAAGGAGTCATAATGGTAAAGTAAAAAAATTCACAAGACTTAGGGCATTATTCACTGCAGTAAACAAAGCCATAGGAAACAAAGACTCTGCCTCCATTCTAACAAAAATAATGAGAGACCAATGATGAGGATCCAGAATACAAAGGAGAATAATTATGTTCACTGGTATAGCATTGCAGACCTGACCCATAATTTCAGAGAGGCGAGTCGAAATCCTCCATGTGGTGCCAGCCCAGGTGGTGAGAAACATCAAAGAAAGGTGGCAAGGAGGAAGGTAGCAGGCATGGTTCACAGGTTCCATTCCAAATCGGATCTTATTAAAATCAGCTTTCCACATTCTGTGGAAAACTAACAGCTCCATTTCTCAGATCCCTTGCAGTGACTATGCTGGGTGACTTAGGCCTTGTCAATCAGATGCATGTGCATGGGACTGGTATTCAAGATTAAATTAAGTAGAGAGCTGTCTACCTTATCTAATAAAAGAGTAATATTGAAATTGACCGTTTCTCTGGGACGCCTAGGCCATGCCCACCAGCCAATCAGAGCGGCTGTATGCAAATTAACCCATCCAAGATGGAGACCGACAGTCACGGAGCTAGAGTAAAGAGCAGGCTTCTGTTGCACCAGGAGTAAACTGTCTGCCTAGGCCAGCTGGGCCTCTCTCTGCTCATGGCAACATAGTTGCAATTATAGAAGCCACGGAGCTGAAACAAACAGGAGGCTTCATTACCTGCCTAGGCCTCGGCTTAAAGCAACAGTTTCAATTATAGAAGATAAATAAACCCCAGAACCTGCTTCCAACCAGACTTGCTGGGATGTTGGTTCAATGGGAGCTGTGGGCAGCCTGAAAACACCTCTCAGCCCCACACCCAGGCTGGCCAGGCACCCCAGTAGGGACCCAAGACCTGAAGGGGCTGTGGGCAGCCTGAAAACAGCCCTCAGCCCCTCACTCAGGCTGGCCAGGCATGCCAGCAGGTGGATATCCCCTGATAGGTCCCAGACTGTGAGAGGGCACAGGCCTGGCTGAGGGACACCCCAAGTGCACAAATTTTTGTGCACCGGACCCCTAGTAATATATAACAGCTGTCTATTATATCCCTGATGAACAGAGATTTTATCCGAAACCCATATCCCGAAATCTTCAACAAATCATTTAATATAGCACAGGATCCCCCACTGAGAGTGATTTCCTTTATTCATACAATCATCAGATATTTACTGTGCACTTACCATGTTCTAGAAAATGGATTGAGTTCTACATTAGATACTGGGCATTGTGCTCAGTACTCTGTACAATTCCAGTAGAACCCTACTGTGCTAAATATTGAGGACCAATTTCTTTCTGGCAAAGGTCTTAAAAAGAAGCAGACAAGCAACCTGTGCCTACTCAAACACTGGTCTTCTAACTCTCATTCTCCACTTATGCCGGAGGAGTAAGCCAGTGGGGCCCAGGCAAGAGAGCCAGCTCTAAGCCAAAGCCATTACACGTTCCTGATGCTAATTAGGACTCCCGAGCATTGGGTTATCCCTTAACTGTGAGGCTTAAAATGTCTGGAATTCACCCACCAGCATGATTGGAGGGAAAAGAATGAAAGTATGCAGCTCATCAGAAAGTTTCTACAGAAAGGTTTTATTGACAATCTCTATTTCTCCCACCAAAAGCACCACAGTAGTTCACCAAGAACTCCATTCTAACTCCTTTGGGGACACTACAATAAGGAAAGGGGGGAAAAGCTTTGAAGTTACCTTCAAAATCCAAACATTATAGGTACTGAAGAGTAGGGTCAAGACTATTCTGCTCAGAGCCTTTCCACTAACCAAGGCCTGGTCCCAGTCTGCCGAGGCTGAGCCACACCAGGCAGGCAGACACGAAGGACACTCTGTCCTCTTAGGCACCATCACCATCTATCTCTGTAATAAGGTTTCCCATTAAGAGGAATAACAGACTACAGAATGTGTCCCAGTTTTCAAAAATGTGCTCATGATGTAATTACCACTTTCTCACAAATACACTTCGGTATTAGGAAAGATAGAATTTATTGTCTGGTGTTTTATATGCTTAACCTTTCTTTTGCCATCTTTTGTACCACTAGACACATCCATCACCAGTCCGATCAATGTTTTCAAGTCAATGCTTCTTTCATTTCTTAAAATGAACGCGCCTTCACCTAGGGATTTGGTTAACAGTGAATGGCAGTATGTCTAGCTTCCTCATGTGATGGGAAAATGCACTGGGAGCCTGTGTTTGGCAGTCAATCCATCAAACAGAATGATTTGCTTTGGAAAAACAGCATTGTTTTCTTTTTTTATTTATTGATTTTAGAGAGAAGAGGGAAGGGGGAGAGAGAGAGAGAGAGAGAGATGCCTATTTGGTGCTCCACTTATTTATGATTCATTGGTTGACTCCTGCATGTGCCCTGACTGGGGATCAAAGCTGCAACCTTGGCCCATTGGACAATGCTCCAACCAGGTGTGCAGTCCTGCCAGGGCTCGCGCTCGCTCTCTCTCTCTCTCTCTCTCTCTCTCTCTCTCTCTCTTCTCTCTCTCTCTCTCTCTCTCTCTCTCTCTTTTAATTTTTGCTCGTTCTTTATCCTTCTTCTCCTTCTTTCCCCTTAAATCATTTTGTAACTCCAATATTTGGACAGAAGATGCAAAATGTTCATTTAACCATGTTTTTTTTCTGTTTGTAATTCATGGCAGTTGCTCCCAAAAGGATGAAAATAGTGTCATTTGTGTCTCTCATCCATCAGTTGGCATTTCAGAGTTCATGAATGAATACTCTGTCATGAACACTATGAAACTTTACTATGAAAATCTAATTTGTGCACACTTACCACTGTAATTTATAAATTCCAAAATCTTGACAAATCAATGAAGTATTCAGAGCTCGTGTAAAAATTCAATGTGAATATTCTAGCATCTTCTATGAAAAGGCCTCTTGGAAATCTATTTTCTTTAAATGACTCCTGTGACAAAAGCCTAAAGTCTTTCCTTCCAGCTTCTACAGAAGTTTCCTCTTTCTTCAAGCAGGTTGGTCTGACACGTATTCGGTGCCCATAACCTTTCGTAGCCTGTGTTCTTTGGAAATGCACAACTATTTCTGACTGGATTCAATCCTAACAAAACTGAAATCTCAATATTAAAAAATCAAAGTAGTTTCCTCAGGGAATTTTTTATGTAAGATGCTTCTAATAATTGGTCATCCTTTTTCTCTCCAAAAGCTACACATTCCCTTTTCACAATAATTTTTGAAATTATTTTGAAAAATGCAATGAAATGTGAAAACTTCACAAAAATATAAGATTATCATGCCTTTTCATCAAAGAATGCTAATTTTCCTATAATTAATTTAAATTCAAATTTTAGTAGTGCAAAGCCACTGTTTTAACAAATATGACATACTTTAAATTGTTTACAATATTATAGGTTACACCTCAGAATCACTGAGGCAATGAATTAATTGTTGAAAAATAAGTAAAGCCATTACTCCTATTAATAGCACACAGAGTATAAAGCTAACTTTAAAAGCTGGTTAATCACTTAGAATTAGGACTCACTTAGATATATGATCTCAGGAAAAGCCTTTGTCACCTCCACATATGAAGCAGGTGATTTCCCAGGGGTGAGGACGGCGGAGCCCCTAGCGTAGGACGCTTGCATGCATGACTCCGGAGACCAGGTTCTGAGACGCAGGTCTAACTTTATTGAGGAAAGGCAGCCGTATTTATAGCGGAGGTGGCCAATCATGGAACACCATCTTAGGGGAGCCAATGAAAGGTCAGGGTACTGTGTAGGCGGCTCTGGGAGGGGCTCAGGTGGGCGTTGCCATCTTCCTGGTGTGCCAGAAAGATCTGAACTGCTGGAGTAAGCTCACAGCATGCATCAGCCTCTGCACCGAGACAAAACCTCCTGTGCTCTACCTACACACATACTTGCACAAAATAACTCTCCTTATCTCTTTTTGCTTTTTATTTCCTTTCTCCTTATTCTCTGGAATTCCATCTAACTCATTAGTTCCCAGACTTAGAGATATGACCCATCCAAAAAAATATATTTTTTTATTGAGAGAAAATTGCCCTGGTTCCTTTGTGCCTCTACATGTACCTTACTGCCTCGCATTCCGAACTCTTTCCAAGAATGCATAGAGCATGGAGCCTTGCAGGATAGTGACGGCATCTCTCTCCTGATAAAAGGCAGGATGATTGCTGTCCATTACAACATATGCAAGGTCACAAGCTCAGGGTCCCTCTCCTCTCATGAGCTCGCTTTGTGTGCTGGTGTCACCTGGCCCCGTTTGTACTGCCCTTAAATCTCAGGGAACTGATCCAAATATGCTGATGCCCATGTTGTTTGTTGCACCATGAAAAAAAAAAAAAGTCTTTTGTCCTTGACTTAGTAGTCTCTTATCTTCTGCTAGTATTCCTTGAAACTGCAACACACTAACTTATTAGTTTGCAAGGATGGTAAATTCTCAGACCCATCATAGTTCTTGACCGTTTTTTAAAAGACTAACCAAAAGAATTGCCAATTCTTTGTTTCCCTAAAATTTGATTTAAAATATTAAAATTTCTCCCATTTGTTGTCACCATCCTTACAGATTAAAGAAATTAGAAAAACATGTCATCTCATAATGAAGGCAGAGCAAGAAAATCTCGGTCAAGGACTGGTACCCTCCAGGACAAAGGCTTCCTGGAGTTTGGGCAACACATCCTGCAGGGTGTTTCCTCCATTTCAGCTCTACATGCCCTCAGGTTCAGAGCTTCTGAAAGGTCAGAGGGCTGATTAGTAGAATGTCATCTTGCCCTTCACAGTCCTGAAGGCAGCCTCTTGTAACCAGGAAGGGGAAGTCATAACGATCAGGAAAGAAACTGGCTTCCCAACTGTAATGTAAGGCTCAGCTCTGCCTGAGATGGAAAATGGACAGAAAAAGCCGTGGGGATGGGACCTCCTGGGCTCCACTGTGTCTGCCAGTGGCAGAAGCGATCGCTCCAGGGAGTTGCATTGTCAGGTGGCAACCTCCCTGCCAATTCAAACTTTTGCTTACAAAGGAATAGCATCTGGAAATACTTTTTTCTTTTACTGGATGGTATTCCATATGGACAGTCACTTCAAATATATATTGAAAAGCCAAAGCTTAAATCTACATCAGCATTAAGAAAAAAAGGAAGAAAATTTTTTTAAACTTAGCAGAATTTGTTCTTATAAAAAAAGCATTCTATATTCTAAATTCCCAGAAGGAAGTTTGGAACGAGGCTCACTTACTTCATCCTTCTATACAAGTTGGACGCAATTGTCCTTTGGAACCAGTTAAAGAGCTCCTCAAATCAAAGTAGTGTTCTTAAAATTGTGGCATTTGAGTGAGAAATAAGATAAAACTTCCTGGTAGCAGTCAGGATCCTTCTTTATTTTTCTCTGTCTGCTCAGCTCAGCTATAAAATTCAATTGTAGGGGATTTGAATCACTACTGATGAAAATGCTAGGGAAAAGATCTAATTATGGTCTTGATTACCAACAATTGAATCTTTTTTAAAGCAGCTAACAAGATTTCACATTCTTCAGGCATTATAACATTGATGACTTCCAATTCCCCTCACATTCTTGCCTTATTAAACAACTAGAAGCCCAGTGCATGAAATTCCCCTCAGCCTGGCCTGTGCCTTCTTGCAGTCCAGAGCCCCTCGCTCCTTACCGCCCCCTGATCACTCCTTACTGCTCGGCTCACTGCTCCTCAGCACTGCCGCAGAGGTGGGAGAGACTCCTGCCACCGCTGCTGTGCTCACCAGCTGTGAGCCTGGCTTCTGGCTAAGCTGTGCTCCCTGCTGTGGAAGCACACTGACCGCCAGGGGGGAGCTCCTGCGTTGAGTGTCTGCCCACTGGTGTGTCAGTGCACATAATAGAAACTAGTCATTCTGGTTGTTCCCCCACAATGGTCGCTTTTATTATATAGACTAGGGGCCCAGTGCACGAAATTCGTGCATGGGGGGGGGGGGCCTCAGCCCAACCTGCACCCTCTCCAATATGGAGTTCTTAGGGACTCTCACAATCCAGGACCTCTGGTTCTTAACTGCTAACCTGCCTGCCTGCCCTAACCACTCTGCCTGCCTGCCTGCCTGATCCCCTAACTGCCCTCCCCTGCCAGCCTGGTCACCCCTATTAGCTTTCTTTTTTAATCTTATCCCCTTCACACACAATTGTATTTGACTTCATTATTGGCTTCTTCTTCTCACACAATTTTTCTCCTTTATGTCACACTTTTCCTACTAACTCATCATCTATAAACTTTTCTTTCTTCCTTATTTCCTACTTCTGCTCCATCATCATTCTTCCCATTTTTCTACTACCCTCCTTCCCTTCCCACATTCCTTCTTTCCTTTATCTTTACCCTGCCCACCCTCCCCTTTTCCTTCCTTCCCACCTTAATTTTTTTCTTCACTTCCTCCCTCTGACCTGCTTTGCTCCCTCCCCCATTCCTTCCTTCTTCCCATTCTCCTTTTAAGCTCTACCAACTTCCCCTTTATAACTTTTCTTCCCTCCCTCTTTTTCTCTCATCCTACCTTTGCCATACATTCTTTTCTACTTACTTCCACTGTTTTAATACGTATCTATCTACTTGCCTAATTATCCACTACCATTTATCTTTTTTTTTCTGACTTTTACTTTTAAAATCTGTCCCCAGTACACAACCATACTTGGTCTTCATTATAGGCTCTACAGTTCACTCATATATCCTCTTTCTGTAACACTGCTTTCCACTGACTCTTTTATAAAGAGTCCCTCCATCCTGTTCCACCCCTCCCCCACCTGGTTACTTCCCCCCAAACTCTCCCTGGCTGATGCTCCCTCCATCTATCCCCTGCCCATCTCTCCATCTCCTGGCTCCCCTGGGGCTTCACCCCAGCTCTGAAGGGAGTCAGGGGCCATTCACAGGAGACCCCTGCCTGGAATCGATCAGAGGCCCTCACTGGGGCCTGGATGGCTGGCTCCCAGCCCTGTGGCTGGGGCCTGGGAATAGACCAACTGTGGGCTAAGCCTCCATGTGTGCTTGCCCCTGCGGATCGGTCTATTCCCAGACCCCAGCTGCAGGGGCGGGTGCTTGCCTGGCCGGCTCCTAGCCCTGCGCTGCTACCGCCACCGCCTGGAACCAACCACGTTGTGTGCCCCCGCAATAGGTCTATTCCCAGGCTGTAGCCTTGGGGCCTGCTTGCTCTTCCTGCCCTGCTCCTCCCACCCTTCTGCCCTGCTGGACCCCAGTGTGGGGTGGGCCTCCGCCATCGTAGCTGGGCTAATCTGCACACAGTTGCTCTGATTGGCTGGTGGGCATGGCTTAGGCGTCCCAAAGAGATGGTTAATTTTAATATTACACTTTTATTAGATTAGATTCTGAGCCCCATATAAGCAAAATTTCCACAGCTCTAAGGTTCCATTTCACAGACAGGCAAATATTCTTTCAGGGGATAAAATGTTGCAGTATAAGTATTCCTTTCCAGCAAGTTGGTTCAGAACCTCTATCAACTATAATTGTAGTTTATGCCCCTGTGCTTAAAAACATCCCTAAGAGGCTGGAGAAAGAACAGAATTTTTAACTCTTCTGTCATAAGGAATAAACAAGTTCTGCATTCTAAAAATCTTGGCTGATTGACTTGGAGATAATTTCCTCAAAAATATTTCTTAAGATAAAGAGTAAAAAATAAAAACAATAAAAAAGTTTCACTGAGGAAGACTTTGTCTTTAAGGTTCCAATTCCTGCAACATGGTTGGAGCATCCAAAACACCCTTAGGACTTGTACTTCTTCAACAATACCTTTTCCTTCACGCCCTGCCTCCACCTCTCCAACCTTGGATTCCAAGACTATTCTCTTGCCACAGGACTTTTGCACCTGCTACTGCCTCACCACATCACCGTTTTATAGAAGTTTTTCCTAATGCCTGGATTCAGTTTTCTTAAGAGCACATTATAGTTCTTTGATCTGACCTTATCACAATATGTGTGCATTGTGTGCCATAATTGCTGGTTTGGTTTTCTTTCCTGAATATCCTTCTACACAAAAGAAATCAGTGATTTTCCAAAAACCAATACAGTGTGTGACACCCTGTGATCACTCAATTGATATTGTTGAAGGAAAAAAAAATGTGTGAACTTTTTAAACCTTTTTTTGAGTCAAATAAAATAAACCTGTTTTACTTAGTTGAATATAGTTCTAGTTAGGCTTTAAGGAGCTACAAAAAAATTAAGTCATACAATAAACTTGCTATACTTCAATGAAGAAATACTAGGTAGTTCAGGAATTTATTATTAATCAAAATGATAAGAAATTCTGATTTGACATAGCACATGATTTTCTAAGTTCAACACAGGATAGGTAAAGCAGAAAGAAACATTCCAGCACAGAATATTCTGTCTGTTCTGCAAAAATATTTATACTGAAATGGAGAAGGATTTAATTCATGTATAAACACAAGTTTTAAATATTTCCGTAAAACATCTTCATTAATCACAGACTCCTCTTTCCAAAATATGAAAAGAATTTATTCATCTGTACTAAAGCAGTATACATAATGTCCCCTCACTTTCTTATTTAAAAAGTGATTTACTCCTTTATCATATATATATTTAAAACTTTTATATATAAAACTTTTAAATAAAATATATTTTGGAAAAAACTTAGTCAATTTTAACCTAAAATAATAAAGTGCTTAGATGCCATCAATTATATTTAACAGGTATTTTTATTATTCTTTTTTTAAAATTTTTTTTATTGATTTCAGAGAGTAAGGGAAAGGGAGAGAGAGAGAGAGAGAGAGAGAGAGAGAGAGAGAGAGAGAGAGAGACATCAATGATGAGAGAGAATCATTGATTGGCTGCCTTTTGCAGGTCCCACACTGGGGATCAAACCCACAGCCCAGGCATGTTCCCTGACCAGGAATCCAATTGTGATCTCCTAGTTCATGGGCCGATTGTCAGCCCCTGAGCTGCACCAGCTGGGCTGATATTTTATTATTCCAAGTGCTGATAGAACTATCACTTTTGATAATAGCACTACTCCTCATCATTTTTTGTATATTTTGTGTTTGTAGAAGAAATCACCAATCCAATTATCTTGGTTTGGGTTGCTATAATAAATCACTGCAGATTGGGTGGCTTATAAACTATAGAAATTTATTTCTCACAGTTCTGGAGACTGGAAATCTAAGAGAGGGTGTGGGCATGGTCAAGTGCCTGTGAGAGCCATTTTCCAGGTTGCAGATGTGACTTCTCCTTTGAGCAGCAAAGCCCAGCAAAGTCTCCTCTGACTTTCATAAAGGCACTAATCTGGTTCATGAGGGCAGGGCCTTCATCTAATCTTATCACCCACCAAAGGCCATGCTTCCTAATACCATTACACTAGGGAGCAGGATTTCAACATATGAATTTGGGAGAGGCACAACTCTTCAATACAATAATCACTGAACAAAGAAACATATTTGAAATAATGAATAACAATTAAAAGTGGTGGTTGTTAAGACAATTAGTTCCAGAAGGTTCCCTGAAATGAGAAATTAAGAAGAAAAAATCTGAGAAAGCTTCACAGAGGAGTTGCAACTTGAGAATCAGGTGAAATTCAGTAAAGTGGGAAGAAGGTCATTCTGGGGGAGCCAAGAGCCCCAAGCAGGGGCAGTGAGGTGTCCAGGAAGCACTGGAAGCCAATAAGGAGACCAAGGAGCTGACGGGAGGGCTAAGGCATCAGGAAAGAAGGATATTCAGGAAAGAAATCAGAAACACGCACCTGGGAGTTTGGGTTCATCAGGGAGGCGTGGAGAGGCTTTCTAAAAGTAGAAAAGATTTATCTGTGTCCTTGGTGTTTTAAGAACATTAATTTGCCTGTGGTTTAAAAAAAGATGTGATTGAGAGAGAACCAAGATGGCGGCATGAGGTATATACCTAAATGTGCAGCCTCCACACCTACATTATAAAAATACAACTATACAGATAAATGGCCATCCTCCAGAACCAAGGGAGGGGAAGCTTTACAACCAGAAGGCAAGAGAAGGAGTGCTTTGAGACTGAATAGAAGCTCCCAGTGCCTAAACTGAAAGGTATGGATGCACGAAACGGAGGCAGCGGAGCAGCGGTGCGGGTGAAAGGGTGGCTGCACTCGGGTCCGCAGCTTGGAAGGAGATTATAAACTCTTGGTTCACACTGAATGCGACACAGGCTGAAGGGCAACGGGGCTGCGGAAGACCAGTGGCATTCTAGCAGTGCTATTGGCGGCAATCACTGACGTGGAGATTCGGGGACTGAGAATCGTGCGCAGACCCCAGGGCTTGGAGACGCCAAACCCGGAGAAACTGCGGCATTAGCAGAGAGGCAGCCATTGTGAGTCGATCCACACCCGGTGATTCTGAGATCCCACCCCACCCCACCTATAACCCCGCCCAAGCTGTGCGCCTGCCTGCCTGCAGCATAACCTAAGGGTCTGCAGCTGGGACAGAACTCCAATAGATCCAAACTCCAAACAACGAGGAGAAAGGCCTGCAGGTCATTTCCTCCCAGTGATACCTCCCAGTGATAACTACAACAAAACTGTGCACTCAGCCTTCAAAGGCTTACAACAAGAGTGTCCACCCCAGGTGATTGGGGAGGCTGAATCACTGGGCCCTATATAGGACACCTAGCACAAAAAGTCAAAATGCGGAGACTAAGAAACAGGTCGCAAAAGACAGAAATGGAGGAAAGCAAACGGCTGGATATAGCGTTCAAAACCACGGTTATTAAGTTTTTCAAGAATTTCCTAAAGACTGCTGATAAATTTAGTGAGACCCTTAAGGATATGAAAAAGAACCAGCTAGAAATTAAGCATACACTGACTGAAATAAAGAATAATATATAGAGATCCAACAGCAGACAAGAGGATCGTAAGAATCAAGTCAAAGATATGAAATATGAAGAAGCAAAACCCACTCAGCCAAAAAAGCCAAAAGAAAAAAAAATCAAAAATTATGAAGATAGTGTAAGGAGTCTCTGGGACAACTTCAAGCGTACCAACATCAGAATTATAGGGGTGCCAGAAGAAGATATTGAAAACCTATTTGAAGAAATAATGGCAGAAAACTTCCCCCACCTGGTAAAAGAAATAGACTTCCAAGTCCAGAAAGTGCAGAGAACTCCAAGCAAAAGGAACCTAAGAAGGACCACACCAAGACACATCATTATTAAAATGCCAAGAGCAAAAGACAAGGAGAGAATCTTAAAAGCTGCAAGAGAAAAGCAGATAGTTACCTACACGGGAGCACTCATATGACTATCAGCTGATTTCTTAACAGAAACTCTGCAAGCCAGAAGGGAGTTGCAAGAAATATTCAAAGTGATGAACAGCAAGAATCTACAACCAAAATTACTTTATCCAGCAAGGCTATCATTCAGAATTGAAGGTCAGATAAAGAGCTTCACAGACAAAAAAAAGCTAAAGGAATTCATCACCACCCAACCAGTATTATATGAAACTAGAGGCCCAGTGCACAAAATTTGTGCATGGGGTGTGTGTGGGGGGTCCCTAAGCCCAGCCTGCACCCTCTCCAATCCAGGACTGCTGTCTCCTAACCGCTCGCCTGCCTGCCTGCCTGCATGATTGCCCCTAACCGCCTCTGCCTGCCAACCTGATTGCCCCCTAACTGCTCCCTGCCAGCCAAATTGCCCTCTAACTGTTCCCCTGCCAGCCTGATCGCCCCCTAACCGCCCTCCCCTGTTGGCCTGATTGCCTCCTAACTACTCCTTTGCCAGCCTGATCGCTGTCTAATTGCCCTCCCCTGCTGGTCTGATTGCCCCTAACTGCCTCTGCCTTTGCCCCTGCCACCATGGCTTTGTCCAGAAGGATGTCTGGAAGACGTTTGGTCTAATTAGCTTATTACCCTTTTATTAGTATAGATGCTGAAAGGTATCATTTGAGAAGAAGATGAAGAAAAAGTAAAGATAAAAATTATGAACAACAAATACATATCTATCAGCAAGTGAACCTAAAAATCAAGTGAATAAAAAATCTGATGAATAGAATAAACTGGTGAATAGAATAGAATCAGAGGCATAGAAAGGGAGTGGACTGACAATTTTCGGGGGTAAAGGGTGATGGGGATGCGGGAAGAGAATGGACAATGATTGTATACCTATGGATGAGGACAGGGGAGGGGGGAAGAGGGTGGGGCAGGAAATGGGAGGAGGGGAGCTATGGGGGAAAAAAAGAGGAACAACTGTAATAATCTGAACAGTAAAGATAAATTTTTTTTAAAAAGATGTGATTGATAAGATCTGAGGAAGAAAGGAGTAGCTTTTCTCAAACATCAGAGAAATGAGAAATGAGAGTAAATGAAAGATCTCAAAGGATGGCTGGACAGAACTTACTAAGAAAGCCAGGAGGGGGAGAGTCCAGAATGCCCACTCACCTAGATTTCTACAAGAGGCCATTGGTACATGTTCTCATTTGCACCTTTGCCATGCTGACACCCAGACAGGTCTGTTCATACAAAACAAAATCCCCTCCTTAAGTGCCCCCCATTACCCTTGTGACAAGGCATAGAACCCTGGCATGACCCTTAGTGATCAGATTCGTGTTTATTTCTGCAGCTCATCTCCTATCAGATTCCCCCACTCTGCATTTCAGCCCCATCTGGGTCCCCTCACATGTGGCTTCCTCAGCCTGGACTTTTTATAACTCATTCTTGAATTTCTGACCCAGCATTGTATTTCTCTGTTTCTTTAAAACACGAACACACACCCCCACACACACACTTAATTTGTCTAACTTCTATCCTTGGTACTAATCCTTGGTTTCTCGACTTGAATATTACTTCATTATGTAAATCTTTTTTCTCTTACCCAAACTAAATAAGGTTGCCTGGTTATATGATTCCATAATACTGGGAATTTCCAAGAACTCCCCATCACATTTTTAATCACTTGGCAATATCTGTCTCTCACTATACTGTCAGTTTCTTGGGCGCAAGGACTTTGGCACATCTAGGATTATATTCACAGTCCCCAATCCAGTACCTTAAAATACAATTTGCATACCAAAAATGTTTTTTATATAAATTAATGAGACCCTAAAGTACTGAGTGTTAGTGATTAGAATGATGTTCTGGCCATAATCCTCACCCAAAATTTAGATCTTAAGTGAGGAAGCCATGATACAAAAAAACAACAAACAAACAAACAAACAAAACAAATAGAAAACTACCCGTGCTGGCTTCTGCACTGGCTTCTGCCAGTACATAATTATCTCATCCATTCAGCCTCACTTACCCAGGATTTGATTGCCTTCTATTTATAATACGTATGAGTATTCTTCACGTATCATCTAAAGCCAAAGAAACTAACAGTTGGCAAATCTCGCCTTTATTTTATCGCCCATAATTATCTACATATCAAGTTATTTTTAACATTAAGAGATATGAAGTTGTAAAAATAAAGCCTTCTGCATTTTTAATATGTCAAAGGTTGTGTTTATAAGACATATTTTCTTCTTATCATGAGAGGATTTTTTTCATCTGCCATCATTCAATGTTAGATGTGATTCAGACAACCACAAGAATGATTCGGCTTCTAAATGAAATCTGAAGTATCCTTACTGATAACGTGGGAAAGTGCCCAATTTTTTATTACCATTATGTAATGTCCTGCATTGCCAGCTGGGGAGCATTGGGAAAAGAAAAACAAAAAATGCTCTTCCTCTCTCCATGTATTAAACAAAGATGCTAGGAAGATGCTGGCTAGAGTGTCAGCTGCAGGAAGCAGAGCCCACTTCTCCACAGTGCTTTGTGCATAACAGAAATTCAGTGGCTTTTTGAACTTGCAAAAATATGATTAAATGGCCATCTCAGATGCACTTCTCTGGCTTTATAGAGCACTGGCATGTTGTGAGCCCACCTAATTAATGCAGAACTTGTAGGACTTTAATTCTTCAAACAAACACAAAAATCCAGAGATTAGCAAAAGGCAATTAAAGGATTAAAAAGCAAAACTTGAAGAGAAAGTCTAAAGAAAATGGGATTTTTACACAAACCATCTGACAATGTGGAGAAGAAAATTATCATTATCATATTATTACCATTATCATATAATTGAATCCTTATTATACATCCATCCTGTTCTGGTTGTTTGACATGACTGGTTTGAGTTTTTCTCCCTCGGGGGCCACCATATCTGTTCTAAACTGTGTGCTATAAATCATTCTCCTTCTCAAAGAAATAAGAATGATCTGAAAGCTTTAGTTATATAGAGTGAGAGTCTCAGAGTAAGGATTGAATGATAACAAAATCGTTCAAAGTAGAGTCCAGTTCTCATTATTTGAAGTAGTCAAGAAATGGGGACCACTGGCTAATCAAGTGTCCAGTTAAATGCTACACGCGGTTGTGACATGGGATACATGAGAATTAAGCCTTTAGGTGGCAAAGTTAGGCCAGAAGAAGGGCCTCAGAAACAGTTCAGCAGAGGTAAGCACCGTTTTACAGAATTGGAGATGCCTGAGCCCTCCCCCTGCCTTTCTGGATCCAGGACTGACCCATGCATTCTGCCTGCAAACTTTTCTTGCTTACACTTTAGTATTTCTTAGTTACCATTCCCATCCTGATCTCCTGATCTCTGACAGGTAGACACCTTTTACAAAAGTGGTGATAGTCTCACTCAAGCTCTCTTGGCTGTTTGACCTTCTAACTTATATTTATGCCACCCCAACCATTATCTACTTTCTTATCCTACACAGGGTTGACAATGTTTACTAGTCACCCCTGCCACCAGGTCCCAGACAGACAAGAAGCTATGAAACATATTTCTAGTTAATGCTTTGAATACTCTAAGTTAATGCATTCATTCAACAAACCATTGTTAAGAGTCTACTGTGTGCCCTGGTCAATGTGGTTCAGTTGGTTGAGCATCATCCCATGCACTGAGAGGTTTCCAGTTCGATTCCCAGTAAGGACACTTAGCTAGGTTGTGGGTTCCATCTCTGGTTGGGGTGTGTATGGGAGGCAACCAATCACTGTATGTCTCTGACATCAATGTTTCTTTCTCTCTCACCCTCTCCCTTCCTCTCTCCCTAAAATCAATTTTTCAAAAGAGCCTACTGTGTGCCAAGCACTATATATGAGCAAGGGCATAGTAGACAGGAACAGGTAACAAGATGAAAATGATATAGGGTGACATTACAGGAATGTTAAAGACTACTTTAGGCTGGGTGGTGAGGAAAAGTATTAGATGTAGATACGTTTAAGCTAAGTCCTGAGTGATAGGAAGAGTGACATTCATAGCAAAGGGAACTGCTACGGCAGAGGTCTTAAAACAGAAACAAGCTTGTTGAATTGAAGAACAGAAAGAGCAATATGGCCAGAACACGGGAAGCTGGTTGGAGAGAAGACAAGATGAAACTAGAAAGCTAAGCCGAGGTAAGGAAGGGAGGTTACTGTTGGCTGGAAGTAAGGAGCTTGGGTTTTATTTGAAGGGAAATGGAGGGTTTTAAGCAGCGAAGTGACATGTGATCTACATTTTAAAGGGTGGTAGGGAGACAAATTCAATGCAATGGTCCAGGCAAGATGGACTGGTAGCTTAGACTAGAGCAGTAACCATGAAGATAGAAAAAAGTGGATGTGATTTGGAGACAGAGACGGCAGGACTAGAAAATTGATTGCATAAAGGTCAT
The DNA here is from genome assembly GCA_004026665.1 of Murina feae. Taxonomy (NCBI): domain Eukaryota; kingdom Metazoa; phylum Chordata; class Mammalia; order Chiroptera; family Vespertilionidae; genus Murina; species Murina feae. The sequence goes on along the minus strand of PVJC01025471.1, from coordinate 3,280 downwards.
AAGGGAAAGAGGAATCAAAGATGACCCTTAGGTTTTTAGCAGCTGGCTGCATAGTCATACCACTTATTGGAAAGGGTAAATCTGTGAGAGTGTGGTATGCTGGTAAATGGTAACAATAAATTCTTAGAAAGAAAAATCCTTTTTTTGTGTTGATTTTAATATATAAATGCTCCCACCGTTGCCTAATTCATTCCACAGGCATGGCGTCAGTGGATGAGAGATGGTCCCAAGATGGCTTTCAGGACCTGGGAAAAGTCAGTTCTAGCATGTCACTGTCACAAGTAACAAGTTTAGAAGAGAGAATAAAATCAAGAATTTCACTGTGGTCTGAACTAAAGTTTAAAACCCTATTATACATCCAAGAGTTAAAAAATCAGTTGTATTTATATATGAAAACTAAGTTGCATTTTTGCAATCAAGGTACCTGGACTGAATCACCTTAATTCCCTACAGAAATATCTTTACGGATCCCTTTTCTTTCTTCTCTCTTTTTCTGGCCCTTCTATCTGTTTTATTTGTATGCATTTAAATTGGGGGGAGCTATTCGTTTTGTATGCATTTAAATTGGGGGGAGCTATTCGTTTCTATGGCCTTTAAAACATATTACCACAAACTTAGTAGCTTCATACAAATTTAGTATTTTTCAGTTGTATAGGTCAGAAGTCTGACATATGTTTCATGGGGCTAAAATTAAGGAGCTGGCATGGCCATACTTTCTGGGGGCTCTAGGGGAGATCCACTTCCTTGCCTTTCTCAGTTTCTAGAGATGGCCTATATTCCTTGGCTCATGGTCTCCTCTCTCCACCTTCAAAGTTACAACAGTGAATTGAGTCCTTCTTACATGGTATTTCTCTGATCTCCTCTTCTGCCTCCCTCTTCTACTTTTAAGGGCTCTTGTAATTTCATTTGAGCCAATCCAAAAAATCCAGAATAACCTCCCTGTTCTAAAGTCATATGATTAGCATTTCTACTTGCAAAATTCCCCTAATCTAACATATTTACAAATTTCAGGGAGTAAGATGCGGGGTGGCCATTAGTTTGACTATTACAATGTGAACATATGTGTGTATATGCACCCACAGACTATATGCAAATGCGAATCTATCCCCTCATAAATTTTTATAGCATATACATTTACACATTTCTTCTAGTAGAATTTTGGTCCAAGAAGAATTCTCTTTCATAAGAGCAACTTGTATACTCCCTTTTTTCAGTTAAAAAAGACTGTAAAACCCATTGTCACCCTTACCCTATTTACCAAGAAGCTCAAAGTTACGTTTAAATCTCAGATGTAAAAACTTGCTTGTCCCAGATAACCACTGCATTTATTTATCAGCACCTACTTAATTTCAGATCTGTATTTGAATGCCTGTTTACAATAGTACTGTATTGTGCTTCTTTCATGTTGGAAGCCACCTCAAATGCGTTTTTCAGAAATATAGTGTGTTTCAAAAGTATAAACAATAGCAGCTGTAAAGGAAGGCCCAGGGGAGCGAAATGATAGCACTATATGTTCTTTAGCTCCATGTAGACCACGACATTAAAAAGCAGATCACAGAAAGCTAAAACAATACAGTAATAAGACTCCAAATCCCTGAGAAGGGAACGAGCACTCACACCAGAGTTCCATTTTCCGCCGAGCTCTGAGGCATCCAAGGAAATCAAAATGTGATAATCCCAGTCAGACGGAGTGTCCAAAAGGAAAAAGAACGAAGACTTTCCAGGAAGCGATGGAGCCTGAGTGGCTGGATGCTTTCTCACAGAAAGCTTTGAATTGCCGCAAGCTTCGCCACTCCTTAGGCATTCCAAGTACTTCATCTCATGGGCCCTGGGGCATTTTCAAAGATTTCTTTAGCAGAGCCATTGAGTGTGAACTACTTCACCCACCTGAAAAGTTCCCAGATCTCATGGAGCAGGCCTGCCCCCTGCATGTGGGTGGCCCTACTTCTCTGCAGGGACTTGGACAAGCATCAAGGAAAGGCTGGTAACCGGGGGTCAGAGAGGAGGCTGCTCGTGTGTACAGGGAGAAGCTGCCCACCTGAGAGGCCAGCTCACCTCTTTCAAACTCTTCTTTTCAAACATGGGAGGCGGAACTGTGTTCAAAACCTGGCACCAAAATTTACCCGGATGTGGCCTTGGGCAAGTGACTTAGGTCTGAGGACCTCCGTGTGGTTGTCTCTAACACAGGATTAGTAATAGTGCCGGCCTCACAGATTTGTTGCGAGATTGCAATGCCCTGGTGTATGTCAGCTCCCTCACATCCTGTCTGATATGGTTAAGTGCCCTACAAATGTAAGCGATAAGTATTGATGAAAATAATAATAGAAATTAAAAGCGCCTTGCTTATTAGGTAGCCAACAAGATCTATCTATTTGCATTCTCAAAAGCAAAGCCCTAGAAAAAAATTCGGTTCACGGAAAACAACATAACAAGCACCGAACCTGGGAACGACCTGCAATAATCACGCACATCATCTAGTGCAGGCATACTGTGCCCCTCCCTGTTACAGGGCTACGCAGTTAACTTCATACAATATTTACAACTCCCCCGACTTAACTCATTTTAAACCTGAAATGGCTCACCTTATACAAAAATAAACAGGAGCACAGAAAAGTTGAATACTTATCCAAAGCCACACAGCGAGTGAGTTGCATCTCTATCCCACACCTGTTTGGGGTCAAAGCCGATACTACTAATTATATCCTTATATAATTTTACTAGAGGCCCGGTGCACAAAAATTTGTGCACTTGGGGTGGAGGGAGTCCCTCAGCCCGGACTGTGCCCTCTCACAGTCTGGGACCCCTCAGTGGATGTCCTATGATGGCCCCAGTGTGCCAGGCACCTTCTGTGTGTGTGTGTGTGTGGCCACTGGGGACCTGCCCCCAGCCGCATCTGAGACTCAGAGCAGTCCTCCTGTGTGTGTCTACCTGCTGGGGGCCTGCCCCCAGGCACACTGTGGAGGCTTGGAGCAGGTACCCCGTCTATGATGATCTCTCAGACTCTTGCCCTCCCCTGCATGTTGTTCTCTTTTTTGAGCTGTGGCCAGGGCTGGGTGTGGCCTGTCTCCCAAGCTTGCCTACTGCCCATCTTCCTCCAGCCACCAGAAAGCAGGGAAAACCCTGCCTCGTGGTCAGGCCAGCCTTTTCCTGTTCCCTGATCCCCAGAAGGGGTCTGGGGAGCCGCCAAGCAGGACTCCAGGCCCCAAGAGCTTGCTTTCCTGCTCCCCAGTGGCCCCCAAAGGGCCTGGGGAGCCGCCAAGCAGGCCACCGACTCTTTCCC